>BJFM01000293.1:57990-73427 GCA_016586285.1 Arothron firmamentum | reverse complement strand
AAAAAAAAAACAGAGAAGGGAAAATAGATGAGGGTGAATCTGACTGGAAGATAAACTCAAAAAACACAAAAGGCTGCGCAAACAGAAAGTGACGCACACAGATGATTCTGTTAAGCAGCCCAAGAAGGAGAGATATGGGAAGAGTAACAAGATAAAAAAGGAGACGTGAAGTGGTGGAGATAGGGAGGAGAGGGAGCGAAACACTGGAATCAAACACAGATGGGCAAAAACACTCACACTTTACAGACCGAGCGGGGCCATGGAGACAGGCGCGTTGTTCACTGTACAGAAGCGTCTAGTCCTCATTTTTCTGCACTTGTTAGATGGTTTGCAAGCCACCATTAATATATAATTACATCACATAACTGGACCATACCAGTACACCAGTATGCTGGTTGCAGGTGTGAGTTCCTGAAGAAGTCATGATGTTCCAGAGTTGCACTCAAGAAATAAATCCCTGTGATTCTGCCCATTTCACTTTTACATGCAAAGTATTGTCGTCACTTTTAAACCGGGAGTTGTGGTTTATGATGGTTTCAGACAATGCGGTAGAGAAAGAGATGAGGTCAGGCTACATAACAATGGAGAGACCCTCCACTTTGCTAACAAATGTGCTACTTATTACAACCATTTTACTCATATCCGCTGTATAATAGCCTGTAAAAATGAAAGAAATGAAGTCCACTTTGCTCCTTTCTCCTACATCACCTTCATATTCCCCCACCTTTATTTCCCATCTCCATCTAAATCGTATTTCAACCCCCCCTTATCCTTGTGGTGGCCTCCACTGCTGGTAAAACACACCCCTGATAAATTGCCCCACGTAATCATCTCTTCACTTTATCAGGATGTGGAGGAGAAATGAGATCCGCAGAGAACCGGCAGGAGAGGCAGCACACAGGAAGACGAGGCGGAGAAAAGGAAATGTGGGATACCGGTGAAATATGAACAGAAACAGCTTGATGGAAGAGGAGAAAAGTTAGTAGAAGGGGATGGCGAAGAGCAGTGGGGTGAACGAGGCAGCGGCGGGTACAGGCGGAGGAAAAGGATGGTTATGAGATGGATACACAGAGCTGGGAAGAGTCGGGTAATACCGCGAGGGCAACGAGATAAAGAAAAAGATGAAGGGAGCGTGACAGATTAGTGATGGAGGGACAGATGAAGGCAGGACGGAGGCACAGATAGATCAGTCCGACTTGAAAGGACCCACAGGAACAAATGAATCTGCGTGATGCATGAAGCCAGCCAGGCTAAGAAGACAACCAATCACAGGCTGCGCTCTAAATGAGATCACCAATCATGCACCGCGGCTGGCATCATCATTCCCCATTTCAGATAAGGCCCCCCACACATTCGGCCCATCTTTTACCCCACAGCAAGCTGCTCTGTGTGTGTGTGTGTGTGTGTGTGTGTGTGTGTGTGTGTGTGTGTGTGTGTGTGTGTGTGTGTGTGTGTGTGTGCTAGGGGCTCTGGCTGTATTCGGATTCCATTGCTCAGATATCCATTTATATGAGAACTCGTGGATCAGTTATGCCGCTCTGTTGCCACGACACATCAAAACACTGCAGGGGCACAAAAAGAAAGCATTTTTTTCCCTTCAAACTGCTGAAACGGCTAAAGTGTCCTTTCAGGCAGAAGTTCTGAAAAAGGACATTTAAATCCGACACATTCGATCTGAAACGACATCCAGGTCATGCTGCTTTCCACAACAGCACTGTATATATCAAAGAGTGCAAATGAAGACATATGACAACTCACAAACGTTCCTGTGATTGCATATATACTAAAAAGTGAGCTAGCATGTGTGAGGGAGCCTCCCCCACCAAAGGAGGGAAAAAAAACTGGGGAAAAAATGATGACAAATCAGACAATCTCTTTTGTTTTTCCACACAAAAGTACAATTAGAAGATTCTGGCCTGACAACGGCAGCATTGTGTGACAGAGATGAAAGCCAGAGAGAGCGAGCAAGCGAGCGGGGGAATCACGGCGTGGCAGGGGTCTTCATGGGAGGGGCGAAGGTCAGCGTGCCGGGACGTGCTGTAATTGTGAGAGACACTTTAATTAAAATGTTTTGAGAAGGTTTTCAAGAGGTTACAGTCTGTGGGTTGCAGACTATCCCTCTCACACGAACTCACACAGATGTGTGTGTGCCCGTGTATGTCTTTGTTTGCTCACGTGTGTCAACGTGGGAGAGACAGACAGCTCCTGTCCCCTGGCACGGTTGTGACAAGCTTGTTTGAAATCGTCCAAAATAGATTGTTTCTTTTCCTTTGGCCTCTGTCTCGTAATTGCTTTTTTCCAGCATATTTTTGCTGCTCCTGATGTCATGACCACCATTTTATGAAACAGCAAACTCTATTTCCACATGAAAAAGTGCCTCTCATTGTCTCTTCTACAGTCTAGTACTCAGGCTCAAACATTGTTAACAGAGTTGTTGACCCAGAAACTTCCTGAATGGTTCTTTTTTTTTTTCTTAATCTAAAATTGTTCAGGCAGATGCAGTTCATACCCAGGTACAATTACCACACACTCTTTGTGTATTACAATTAAAACTCGCCATACCCTGCGCTGTAATTATCCGTATTAAACTACTACAGCTGCCAGTCTGTCCTCATTAAAGAGGTTGTTCACCGTCCTTCCTCCCAGGATGATGCTGGATGAGGTTTGTGGAACTCTGCAGGTGACAGATTTTGAGTTAGGAGGAAATTTCCACATCAAGACAAAAAAAAAAGTCCCTCAAAAGCATCAGTTCTGTCCCCCATCGACAGCGTTGGGGACTACCTGGCCTCTGCTGGGCTTTGCTTTACAGCACTAAAACAGGCTGGAAGCTGTGTGACCATCAACAACATTTTCCTGCATGTGTGTGTGTGTGTGTGTGTGTGTGGCCACTGTATAAATAATATATAGAGGCGTCACATTAAAGTTCACCATTGCTTTCATGTGTCTCCCCTCCGGATGATTAGAGGTCAGGGTGCTTTATCACCGAGGGCCGAGCAGAGTAACGATCACTCACTGGTCACGACCGCGGTGTGTTTCTCTGTGGTTTTCACCCGTATGTGGCCGACTGTACTGTGCTTATCGTTGTGTGGAGCTGTTCTTGCCTCGTGTCCTCCCAGTGTGCTGTGGTATTGATTCCTGATCGCCGCAGGCTGGCCATGTATCGATCCAAACGCTTCCATAAACACGTTGAAATTACTTATGGCACGGGTGTGTGTGTGTGTGTGTGTGTGTGTGTGTGTGTGTGTGTGCATGAGTCACAGGAATTGTACAATTGTGCATTGTTGATGGAATGACTGATAGGGTTAAATGAGAAGCTAAATGAAATACCAGTGTAATTTTAAACACATAAAATTGGGAAACAGGGCTGCCATTTACAAAGAAGCTGGACAACACTCCAGGGAAATAAAGGCTTCGACCATTTAGCCAAAGCAGAGCGACTCATTACGACAATCAGTCAAAAAAAACTAGTAAAGGAGAACATCTTCATGCCAGATAGTGCTAGCCTGTGCATTTAGCTGGACAGATGCCTCTCCACCACATCCCTGTGTGTGTGTGTGTGTGTGTGTGTGTGTGTGTGTGTGTGTGTGTGTGTGTGTGTGTGTGTGTGTGTGTGTGTGTGTGTGTGTGTGTGTGTGTGTGTGTGTTTGTGTGTTTGTGTGTTTGTGTGTGTGCGTATGTGTTCATGTTTTAAATAAAAACACATAATGCAAATGTAACAGGCTTACACGCTTGAAAATGTGTAATAATGGCTGAGAAACTAAGAGAAATGACTGCTGTAGGATATCAGCAAAGCTGAAATGGTGCCAACGGTTCAATAGATCACCATATCCCAAACGAGCATGTAAAATTACAAAATGACACAGGAAGTTTTGTGTTCAGATGGTACCAACAATAAAGGGAGGTCACAATTGGTTAAAAAAAAAAAAGAAGAGGGAGGCTCATCAAGCAGAAACTCAAATCCCCAAATGAGACCATATGGTGAAAGAGTGTGGGACATGGAAAGAGGACTTCTGGAGGAGTTCTGAATTTAAAAAAAGAAAGAGAACTAAATTAATCAAATTATTGACTGGTTAGCAAAACATTTCAATGATGACTGACCAAAAGTAATCTTTTAAACGTTTACAGATGAAAGGTTGATTTTTATGGTGCTTGACAAAGAATTATTGTAAATGTCCGGAATGCCAATTACCGGTAAATGATTTTTCTTTGATTACAACCACATTCATTTTATTAGACCGGCTAACTAATCAGGCTATGCTAAGACTACCCCAGTAGAGGAGCTATAAATCACGTCCTTCCAGTAATCACCTACAACAGTGGGTGTTTGCCATAAATCTTCGTATCACAGTTGTCCAGGTTATCCTACCAATCAGATAGTGATGCCTGGTCTGCTTTGAGAGGGACTCCACATCACACTGCCGTGCTCGTACGGTGATATTTCATGCCTAAAGAATCAGCTCTTCGTGGCTGACAGACTGTGCAGATAGTACAAGTCAGCAGATGAGAGGTCCGTTTCAGCAGAGGGAGGGAAAAAAAAGAAAATCAATACTGAAGTGAAAGTATTAATGAATGTTTAAGCGCCTGCTTCGGGTTCCCATTGATTAGATGGCCTTCACCGTGATTCAGGTGTCATCCGAGCAGAACGGTGATCTTCATACTCAAGGAAAATTACTCCAGATATGAAGAACAACATCTGCTGTCCGAGGACGGCAGGACTGAAACGACAGAACAGAGGACTTTTCGTTAAAGAGGAGAATCTTTACGCTCGGCACGCGTAGGCGCTGCAGAAAAAAGAGGTTTACTTGGGCACAAGCAAGCAATTAGAGGATCTGACATTTAAGCCCACCCCCCTCCTTAACGCACATGCACACATCATATATACCATACAGTTTGCAAGGGTGCATGGCACGGAGGGAACAACGAGGTGTCGTCTTCCCTCTACCCACACGGATGTTGGATGTATGCCATCAGCATCAGAAAACAATACAGAGAAAGGGAGAGGAAAAGAGATAGCGGATTAGTGTGTGTATGAGCTACATCTGCGTTTGTGTCTGTCTGGAGCGCCTCCAGCTGCGGGTCCTTTTCTGCCAAACACAAGCCTTGATGTGGCTAAAACCAGGCCCAAAAAGCAGCGACTACAATAAAAACTCCTCACCTCTGCTGCGCAGCGTGTGAAATATCAGCAGCTGGAGTTTTGTCCTTAAGTTGGCTGCGATCAATTGGCCTAAGAAGCTGGTAATTGAATACATCCATTCCCAGGACTGGTTCCAAAGAGGGGCCACAAACAGTTGGCGCTGAATTGCAAACTACCCAACCTGGGACAATGCAGTTCACACTGGTTCCCATTACTTCTCTAACTACCTCTGAGTCTTCTGTGTGTGTGTGTGTGTGTGTGTGTGTGTGTGTGTGTGTGTGTGTGTGTGTGTGTGTGTGTGTGTGTGTGTGTGTGTGTGTGTGTGTGTGTGTGTGTGTGATGCAGGCGACACAAGGCGAGAAGACAACAACACTTAGCCGCTGTGACGGATTGCCACCCGGTGCAGAAACAGCCAGCTGGTAATGTATTCTAAACACTGATGAGCAGCTGGTGTCAGACTGCAGCGACGCTCTAAACCTCATAAACATACTGTATCCTTCTTCCTCGTTTTTCATCGGCCGAGCTGCCGTTGAAGCCGGATGTCAGCGTTAAATGCTTCTCTAAGCCAATCAGATGAGGCTCATCACAGGCATCATGTGACTTGTGTTTCGTAAAGTAGCACAAATGCGAGCAGACTGTGTGTCCGTCCCGTGGGGGAGGGTGGTAATGCTATCAGAAATATCAAAATTATCCTTCATTGCGGCAGGCTCGGCGCCAACAGAGTGATGGAGTAAGGAAATTGCTGCCAAGACCAGCAAACGTGACAAATGTGATGAAGCACTTGACAGTGCATGAAATAAATGGCATCCACAATATCAATATTTCAGTCACTGCCCCAAGCTCATGGCCATTGGTGAGGGCTGGAATCTAAATCAGCCGGTAAATAACTTTGTCTTGCGCCCGTTGGGCTCCATCCTTGCCATAAAACTGACCAGTAAAGGGCCTGCTCTGCAGAAAATACTCCACACAGCTCTCTATTACACCCTGTTCGTCCTCGCCGTTTAGCCGCTGAACTGGCTGAACAGTGGATGTGGTTAGCGGTGATTACGCATGAAAAACGGGATTTTAACCTTTTAGACTAATCTTAGATTAGTCAAATTGCCAAAATAGCTCTTTGCATGATGATTTCTCCCAGTGGTTTATGGCTGAATTCCAGAGATATTAAGAGTTTAAGTTACTTAAATTTAGCCCTGTTTGATACAGCTGGAAACCAACATCACTAATCCCAGAAGCTCAGCGTGCACAAACGGTGCATGTGGGCGCATGCAGGCCGTGGCAGGTTACACAACAGGCATTCATCTCTTTATGTGCATATGTTTGTGTCCTTCCCCACGGCTGTAACGGGACAGCGCAGACATGTGTTACACACAAAAACGCACAGCCGTACTGCCTTTGTGACACCCAAACCGATGGTTTCTGACAGGAAGTCGGTATAAGTGGCCCCTAAGTCAATTGCGAGGTTACTGTCTTCAGGGGGTGACATTTGCATCATAACAAACACACACACACACACACACACACACACTCACACGCAATCGCTGGAACAAATATGTTGTTTTCAGCTACATTGGGACAAAGAGGGATGAAACCCCCACACATATTTCATGTTGTTGTTAACCTTGTGTGTGTGTGTGTGTGTGTGTGTGTGTGTGTGTGTGTGTGTGTGTGTGTGTGTGTGTGTGTGTGTGTGTGTGTGTGTGTGTGTGTGTGTGTGTGTGTGTGCGTGTGTGTGTGTGTGTGCGTGTGTGTGTGTGTGCACTGTTGCAGCTTGTACCACAGTCTGACTCTACTGGTGAGGTGCTCAGATCAATAGCATTAAGCCAGATGTGTGGGATGACGACACAGCTGGTAAACATTACAATCATGCCGGGGCTCAAGCTGGAGCGAGCCCGATGAGTGAGGGCGCAACAGAACGGTGAATCACCCATTAAATGCGTGTAATACCGCTGCCCCGAACTACTGAAACACCCCAGCTGTTCACCGCAGTTGCTTTATTACTCCGTCTAATGTGCACGGGCCTAAATTCACTTTCTTCAAGGAGCCTTTTATACATTTAAAAGCTGCAGTGCGTCTGTATTCACATGCAGCTCCTAGTCTGGTCCTCTAATTAGATGAGCCTCTTTCTGTCCTGTGCCCTATCACGTTTTAGCATCTGTGCTCTCTGCGCTAACTCCCGCAGCCCTAACCTTCTTCTCCAGTGGATGGTGTGTTTGCTCGTACGTGGAGTGCAGTCAGGGTAGATTGTTTTCTTGGTTGGAGCCAGTGAGCTGATGGATCTGATCCTGGGAGACTTGCCGTCTGTGAGCAGCACACCTCCTCCAGTCTGTTTGGTTTTCTCGTGCAGAGGAATATGCAGCTGAAGTGGACACGCTGTCAGATTATGTTTTGGGAAACATGTCAATGATGCAAGGTTTGCTTGCTCTCTCTGGTGTGTATTGCCATGCTGTCTGTGGATCTGTCTCTGTCTCTCTCTCTTTCTTTCTCTCTCTCTGTCTCTCTCTCTTTTCCACATACACCTTCCACTGTAACAGCCATCAGTGGTGTCTGCCTGCCATTTCTTTTGAATAACGGCGAAACGCGCTGGAGAGCACCCATCAGACGCCTGTGCTCTACACCACGAGTGGATCACTTTTCACAAGTGTCAGACCATCAGAGGGATTTAAGCGGATACGCGTTGAAGTGTTCTGCCACACCGCAGTCTGTTAATATACCACTACAAAAGAGAGTGGCATTTGAAAATGCTGGAAGCGCGCACGTGCACGCCTGTGTGCTTACAGCTGCCTGTAATGTGGGAATCCCTGAGTGACATTTGGGGCCTCAAGGCTGCGCCGACATTAAGAGATCAGCGGCTACTCAGAGTTTTATGGATTGGAGGAAGAAATGGACGGAGACAGAGGTGCACTAACAAACTCATGTAACTTTGCCTTATTGCAATACTAACATAAAACAAACACACACACACACACACACACACACACACACTCACACAAACACACTTACTGTAACTGTAGCAGGGAAATGCATAGTAAGAGACACTCTATGCACTCGGCACTGTGCACCCTCCTTAGTCCATTTTCCATTTTATGGTGTTACAATAAAGTCGAGTTATTGTGAAAGCAGATGGCCCCCATACAGTCATCATATAGAGATTTCTCCTTCACTGCGCTGATGAGGAGAGATTGGAGGAAGGAAATCGAAGAGTGGGGGGATGAGGAATAATAGGAAAGGGGGGAAATAATCAAATTATCATGAGGGTTTTAAAAAAAAAAGTGCACTCAGGTCAAACCTAGGTCAGATGCATGTCCAGGGAATAGTTATGAAGGGAAGAGAGAGAGGCAAGAATGAGTTTGAGAGCAGATGCTGCAGAAGATGCAATCACACCAGGGCTTCTAGAGGGCATCTCTTTCTTTTGCATGTGTGTGTTTGATTCACACATGCGGTATAAAATCTGGCAAAGATTTTTTTATCCCCCCCCGAAGTTTTCTTGTTTCTCTCTGAACCACAAAACTTTCTGCAAGGAAATACAGAATTGAATTTGACAGTTGTTGGCCTAGCATGCACCTGCGGAAACAAAACCAAGTCAAGTCAAGGCCAGCAGGAAGTATCAGGGAAAAAAAGGAATGAGGTTCACAGCTTTGTATAATGTGCATTCCTGCAGGAAGGCGGACAAACATAGCTGTTTCGGTGCCTAAGAAGCAGGCGTTCACAGTCTTAGCCGCTAGCTTCCATTAGCATATGACCTCCCAGTATTTTTCCTTAAAGTTGTAGTCTGAAGCAGGAAGTTACATTAAAGGCAAAACCACTTAAACTTAAACAGGAGGGAAAGAATGGAGCTCAGCCACAGCTTCAATCTGGATGTCAAAGATAAAATAAACTGATCATTTGGCGTTCTCAGAATGCAACTCCATTTGACTTAACCACCCACAATCAGAATGAAAATGCCATTTGGATTGACTGATAGATTTTCCTCATGCACTCACTCCTGAAAGAGTCCATCCTTTATAACCTCAGTCCATTCTCGGAGGTGTGGAAGGGGGCAATCGAATTAGCCCCACCCTCTCCGGATGATGGCGAGTGATATGTGACTGGATTACATTACACAAATTCTATCTAACCCAGACTGCGGCCTATCTAAACCTCATATCCTTGACAACAATCTATACATCAGCCCCTGGCTAATATGCTGTAATAGTTGGGGGCATCAGCCACATATTTGCCCACATGACCAGTCACTTCCTCTCAAATGCACGGGGTACCGTTTGTTTTTCCCTGGACCTTCCTGTTTACACACACCTTCTGCTGCCCCTTCACCCGTCAGGCTCCCTCAGTTTTGCACCCCAGCTCTCTGAATCTGGCCAGTTCCTTTTTTTGTGGTTTCTTATTGCCCCACTTTTCTGTTCAGAAATCAGGGAAGCGTAAAACTCGCGTCGGGACCAAATCTGTATCTCACCATGGAAACATCTTCCCAGCATCTCCCCCCTTTCTTCTAATACCACAGTCTTCATCTAGGGACATATTAAAACTCAATCAATTACACACACACACACACACACACACACACACACACACACACACACACACACACACACACTCTAACTGTCTGTCCATGTGTCACCGCTGGGCTCAGCGCCAGCATTTCTCTTCCACTCCCTGTGATGTCTTGTCCTCATCTCTCTCATTGTGATCCCGTGGCCTCGTTGGCCCCAGCATTCAATTTAGCTGTCATCCAGATGCATCCTTCTCTCTCTCTCTCTACACACACAACCCCACACACAGGAGCAAACGTGCACACAGAGATGGATTTTCTGTCAGGACAGTTTGAGACCAATCAGACTGTGGTATTGGAGCATGGCTAGATGACAGCCAAAAGCCATCAGGGGACCCTAAACACAATGAGGTGCTTCTCTTTGTCCTGGAACCGTAACACACGGCGCCAAAAATATTCTAAACCTACACAAATACCAAAAGTTCAACTTTGCATGATTGTTTTTTACATTGTTGCATGACTCCCGCGTGTTAAGAAATTAAGCCATGGATCCTCCTCGCATGGATTTCACGAAATATCAATAAGCCGCAGCCACAGAGGGTCTCAATTTCCAGATCATCAGAGCCAGACAGTCAAGAGTGACAGACCCAGATTGTCACAAAAACTCACTAAAAGACAAAAAAAAAAAAAAAAGCAGTCCCAGCAACACGGAGTAGGAGGAGGAGGAGAGAAAACAGCGAAGGGGAAGTGGAGGAGGTTCTTTACACATGGACATCTGGGATGGTGTGGAGTAGAAGTATCCAGAATCACAGGGCCAAAGATCTGCCACCTCCAACAGGCAGTGTCTCATCTGTCAGCCTAGCAGGTCATTTCAGGAGACTGCAGGACAAGCGTCAAAAATGCAGCACTCCAAACCACCATTCCACTTGGGCTTTTTTTCTGACAGGTTACTGGTTCGGGCCCAGTTTAATGTTAGTTAGTTTTAGCTGAGCTTGAAATGAGATTCAAAACAATCCCAGCGCGGTGATATTTTCAATTATGCTGAAGGGAGGGAGAACCGATGCGAGATGTTTAACCTGCTGATCATTGTGCCTGTCGTGAAACACTGACTTTAAAAAAAAATGTTTTTTTTCTTTCTCCTGCAGAACAACTTCAGAAATGCTGACCTGGACTACTGATTTTTTTCCTTCACCTTGTGTGCTTCCTCCCATGGAACCTGTGAACATGAGCTGTCAGTGCAGATAACATTAGCTGACCCTGCTTGCTGTTATTTTCTGGTTGCTGGTGATTCACATTTCAGCAGAGTCAAACGTGGTGCATCAGGAAATAGTTCCAGTGATGTAACAGCTTGCAATGGGGGATTTTTACAGCCTTCCCCAGGAAATGTATGTATTTTACTGTATACTTGAGTTAGTATTTTACAAATGCTGTTACCAGCTTGAGTAAGCGCCTCAAGCTTATAATCCTTTTTTAGAAGTATGAAGCAAAAATAGTGACAACTGAATGTAAGACCAGACCACATCATTGATCATTTATTATTCATACACCTAAAAAATACATATCAGTGTTCCTAAATGGACTTTTTTTTCTTATTCCCTGTGTCATTCGGTCATTAAAGACAGGATATAAAGTTGTAGCCTCTATCCTCTGACCTTCACTCTTCATCCACCCGGTTTCGGATCCACAGCTCAGATGAAGTCAGCCTGTCTGGGTGACATTTACTCTCCCCTCAGACCTGTAAGTTTGTGTCTGCGTGGAGATGGTGGGGCGGGGCGGGGGTTCGGTTGTTTGTTTGGGGTGTTGTGCAAGCATGATTGACCTGTGACCCTGCTGCCCCACGCTCGGCGCAGGCTAAAGGTGCCGCTTGCCGCTTGATCGTGGGGCTATTTTAAGACCCAATTTAATCCCCGCTGATTGATTGTGATAATTAATTTGCTGTAGGTAGATGATTGTGGTAATTAATTTGCAGCGGCTTGATGATTAAGGGTCGCCGGTGTCCCATCGTGGCCGGCGGTGTTTGGCCGATTAGCTCCTTCGCTGCCACCTTCACTTATTGTTAGAGCGTGTCTGTGCTCACAGCTGTGACGGAGGTCTGCAGCCTCCCCCACCAGAAAACCCGCCATCACACTACCCAGAGCAGCAAATGAGAAATATCATTTAGCCCAAACTCAAAAATACACATAAGAAAAATAAAAATCTGTTTTATGTAAATCTCGCTCCTTTAATCCAGCACGAGCTGCCCCGCGAAGGTGAGATTGCTGGTGTGGCGACCCTTCATTTGACTGGTATTCCCCACAGTTCCCCTCAAACTGGTGAGGTGGAGAACTCCTTCATCCAACCAAATGAGCCTCGCTGCTCAAATGAGAACAAATGGTTTCTCTAACCACAATATTATTAAACGCTTGGCGCCGGCGTTTCAAACGCATTAGCGGGACTGATATGAAGTTGTTCGGCTGACTGGCGGAAACAATGAACTCTGGCTAACGCTATTAAGCGGAATCATAAACCCATTTCTCATGTGGTCTCAAATAATGAGGTATGGGAAATAAAGCAAGCGCTTTCCATTAAAGCGAGGGAAGCCGCACACTTTTACATACATTCACATGTAATAAAATAGGGGCTAAAGTGATGGCAAAGCAGAAAACTGCAAAGAGAATCATTCAGGCACGCTTGTTTAAAATAACTGCACAGTTGCTTCTTTCATTGCAAAATGTAGAGTTGAAAGGAAAGGGAGTTATTAGAGGGATGACTCATTTCAGTCAGTCAGTGTCAGTGTTTAAAATATGGTGATGACATTTGGTTATGCATCTAATTATAAAAACGAAAAGAAAACCCAAACGATACAGTTATAGAGAGAGGCCCTACAACACACTCACAAACTGTATGACGTATATTGTGGCGGACACATGAAGGTGTGTCTCTCACCCAGATGGTTTATAGGTAAAGGAGTGTGTGTCCCAATGTAGGGCTTTTATCTGGGCTTTTATCTGGGTTAACTGGTTCGCTGCTTGTTGTTCACGTCAGCCGGTAAAAAAGCATAATAAACTACATTAGACCACTTCACGCCTTGAGTCATCATATGCTGCGACAATGTATGTACATACTGTACTGTGCTGCAGTACATCTAATGTACACAGCAAGTCACATTTAATGTGAGGATGACACAAACTCTTTGATTTGCTGGTTCTTGTAAAAATCCCTGGAGCTGATGGCCATTCAAGACCTTGAAAGTTGAAAATACTTTAAACTAAACCCCAAACTCTGCCGATATTAAAGAAACGTACAGATAATCTAGACGCCTGTCACCTCGAAGCAAATATACATGAGGGACGTTTGCTGCAGTCCCATTTTTATGATCCTATTTTCTTTTTCATCACCTACCACGTGCACTTTCACAGGTCTCTACTTCTGCGGTGTATTTCGACCAACACACCCTCTGTTATGGTACATCTATCAATTCAGGAAATTCCCTTTTAAAAAACAAACCATGAAGAACAATCCCTCTGAAACGGCCCTGCAGGCCATTAGAAGCCAGTCAGTGAGGGAGCTAGTTATTCATGGTTTGCAGATTTATGGCTGTGCGTCACCCCTGTAATATATGGCCCAGAAAGCATTCACACGTTGCGATTCTTCGCACGCTAAGTAATGAACAGTTAATGTTTGTGGACATTTATTTTTACTCATTTTGGCAGCTTTTGTAAGGCTTTAATGAAGACTAAAACAAACATGCACTTTTGCAGAGCTGTTTGATCTTGAACTGCTCCACAAGTAGCAGGAAATGAAACGCAAGATGGAACGGCACAGAGAACAAGAGGATCAACCACAGCTTTGGGGGAGCATCAGGTATCCTCAATATTCCTAAATAGATTTATTTATAGACAAGTGCTATAACTCTTGTTAAAAAGCTAAAACCTGAAAGACAGACGCTGGTGGAGGAACTTTCCTGGGTTACTGGGCAGTAAAGTATTCTGACTGACGAGGACAACAGAGGAGAATTTGAAGTATAGCAACAAGCACAGAAATATATCATCCCACAAACAAATGTTCTTATTAAGGCCTGAAAGTTGGTTGCTGTAGGATTTCCAAATATCTGAATGTAATCAAGGACTCGTCCCAACTGATTTTATTACTGAATATCTGCAAACTTATAGAAACTCCCCAACACTTGTTCAACTTGTGCACATAAATAACTGAAAATCATAAGTCTAACCACAACCTTAAAACCAAGCCTGAACACTCAAACATGCCATTGAATTTGTGAGGACGAGCCAACATGTCCTCACTTCCCAAAAATGTCCTCACTTTGCCTGTAGAATGCAGATTTTGATACTCAATATGTAGCAAGTACAGGAACACACACTCTCACACACACTTTGATGAGGTTGTTAGGATTAATAAGGGTGAAAATCACTTGCAAGCTTACGAGGCCCGTTTGACTCCCCTAACTCCTGTAGCCCACACAGATCGCATGCAGAGTTGTTAGCGAGTGGTGCTAAATGGAGCCCTCATATGGGCTATTGATCGGGCACAACACGGCTAGATTAATTTATTCTTCCAATCAAGCTTTAATTAATAGCAGGGCATCAGGAGGACCCCATTAAAAGTCTTGGTCATTACTCACAGCAGGACCGCAGAGGAAACCAATAATCAAAACAAGGCTGATGCTCGCGTGTCCTATATGCAGAGAGCCGGCCAGCTGAAACAGTGACATCACACATACCAACAGACTTGTAAAACTGAAAGTTTTCAAAATTGAAGTCAACATGTGACCAGTGGCGATCGCTCCACAATGTGGCAAAAAAAAGTATTTAATGTAAAATCAGGCCATAATGGTGGAGTTCAAGGATAAGCTGCAACCATCTGAAGGTGCCAGAGGCTGCAGAAAATCTTTGATATTTTGTATCATACATCAATGGCTTGTTTTGGAGCAAAGCAGGATCTAAATAATCATAATGTATGTTAAATGGGGAGAGGAGATGACAGAAATTACAAGCTAAGAGGCTGACCTGTTAAAAGCTGGAAAATCTGTCCTTCTGCATTTAGAATGCCATGAATCTCCCATGCTGCTGCACCGACCATGTCATAAGTAGATACAGAGCTGTCCCTAACGTTAATGCCATCAGGAGACAGGAAGTAAATATCTAGAGATACACAGGAAGAGAGAGAGAGATGGCCCCTCTTACTGAGCTGGTACGGAACAGAAGATAAGAAAAAAGAGAGGACAACTTCAGAATTAGCGTTGCTAATGAGATCGGGGTTATGTTGCCGCTCGCCGGGCACGAATCATGAAAACGAACACTAATTCAGTTTGTCTGCTGCTCTGTTGTTGTGGCCCTTGATTCTGACTGAGGAACAGAATGAACCCCACTAAAAAGCTATCATACTGACAGCGCTGCAGCCTAAACGCAATTTAAACGAATGCCACAATCACTATCTCTCTATCCATCTATCCATCTATCTATCTATCTATCTATCCATCCATCCATCCACCCACTGTATCTATCCATCCATCTATCCATCCATCCATCCATCCATCTATCCATCTATCTATCTATCCATCTATGTGGTGTACCAGTGATACCTAAATTACTCCCATTAACAGGACCCGGCTTTGCCTCAGTCTACCTAAATGAGCAGAAACAGGAGTCCAGAGATGGATCTAGTTGTATCCATGACACCCAGACAGCAGACAAGACAGCAGACATCCATTCTTTTGATGAATGGCCTGAGTCCGACCTTCAAGGTCAGATAGCTGACCCAAATATTACAAAATTATATGCAGTTAAAATATATATATATATATATATATATATATAT
>BJFM01000293.1:30430-46449 GCA_016586285.1 Arothron firmamentum | reverse complement strand
CCCCCCCCCCCCCCCCCCCCCACACACACACACACACACACACACACACACACACACACACACTTAATGAGGACCTGCCCGTCAACGCAGCATCCTTAGGTAGAACAAAGTCGCCACTGTCAGACTACTTTGGATATTTTGAGTAATGTTTGATATATTTAGACAACAAAAATAGAAACATCAAGTAAGAGACAAGCAGCTCCTGATCCCCAGGACTCCGTCTGACTCAGCCGAAAAGATCTGCAACAGTGGTGGGTGATGCTGTAGTCAAAGCATTGATACATGAGCTGGAGAGTCCAGTGTTGATCAGCCTTGGTCTCCTTTCACAGTCCGACATTAGTGAAGGAAAAGCAGCTAAAGACGGTGGCTCGAGCCATCTGCAGATCATGGTGAGAGATCGACAGGCTTGCGCTGGACATCCTCTCTGTAAAGCTGCAGCAGTTCGAGGAGGACCACGTGGAGTTGGCGTGTGCCATGCTGCGCTACTGGTGCACGTGTCAAAGAGAGAAAGCCACCACTGCTCACCTGCACCTCCTGCTGTGTCAGGGGGACCGGGCCATGCCCACAGAAAATACTGACGTTCTGCTGGAGTGCAACTGAGGTGGCGGCGTGTGTCTCATGGAAAAATACTGAAAGACTCGTCTCCTTTGTGGAATTTTCCCACAGACAGATTTGGTACCTGTGTGCAAAAGGTCAGGTAGATGGATAACTTATCATCATCCCACTATTTGTGCAAGTGCAGCTTTTTTTTTTATAGATAACATGAACAATCAAAACTTGTTTGAGGAATATTCACTATTTTACATTGAATGTGATTTTATAATCCTTTAAGTTTCAAGCTGTGCGTGTTTTTGTGACCACAACTCTGCCCAATCCTGAAAAACATCTTAATCATTCACAGTAACATTTGTTTCCTATCAGTTGTGTTTTCCAATTGATCAGGAGCTGTGGTTCTGTATTTTGGTGGCCAGGAATATCCAAATTATATATAGTTGTAATACAGAATGATCTCTGATTGATCTGCGCCTTTGATTTTCTGAATTTTGGGTATTGATGCAACAGTAAGAAAGAATAATTAATGCATTATTTCCCATGTTTCTTTATTTGTAATCTAACTAAACATTTGACAAGAAAATGTGATTTTTTTTTGTAAATGCTTAGTTTTGGAACAACAATGGTTCTTCTGATACTGTGATTCATATCATTCTTGTTATCTGGCCACAGTCTTGTCATGCGTTGCATAACAATAAAGACATTGCGTCAGTTTCTTTGAGTTCTTGGAAATGTTTATTCTGATTTATTGTGAATAAGGTTCACCTCAGGCATAAATTAACTTCATCTGGTTCAAAGGTTGCCATGCTCCCTCACCCATCTTTCTATGACGTTGTCCTCTTCTGCTGTCCTCATTTTCAGCACAGGAACATAAAGTCGACACACCAGCTTTTAAAACCTCCAGATATGGCAGACATGTTGCAGTGTGAGTATGACAGCGCATTCCTTCTTACAACTGTGAATTAAATATTCAAATTGTTGAAACTATTTCATCAACAGCAAACAGGCTGTCGGAGGAACCATCCAGTCCCCATTACCCCGAAGAGTCTCTCATCAATCACTCAGACGGGCAACTCTTCCTGACCGAAGCCTTCAAAATTATCGTAGACGAGGTGCTCAGCAAAGGCACCAACATCCAGCAGAAGGTCTTGATTTACTACCTTCCGTGTCACATTTGTGTCAGATTTGTGGTATTCTGAGCACGGCTGTTTTCTTGCTGTTGCAGGTTTGTGAGTGGAAAGAACCAGAGGAGCTGGCTCAGCTGCTGGACCTGGAGCTGAGAGCAGCAGGCGAGCCGCGTCACAGGCTGCTGCAGAGAGTCAGGGATGTGGCCAAGTACAGCATCAAAACAAGTAAAGATGCTGGCTCGCACGCCTATCATTTATTTAGGGCACTTCATTTCTCTACTGCTTTCTTATACTTAGAAACAACATACTTAAAAAAATACTCTGCGATTATTGTTGCATGTTTTCAAAAATATGCATGAAAGACTGGTAGTTTCAGCTTTTTTTATATATGTCTATATAAACTTACTTTAGGTCATCCACGGTTTTTCAATCAGCAGTTTGCCGGGGTGGACTACCATTCCCTGGCTGGGAGATTCCTCTCTGAGGCTCTTAACACGAACCTGTGAGAATGACACACTTTAGCTTTCAACTAGCTGTGGTGGTTAGTGCTTGAATAACCTGAACTTTTACCTGTGTAACATTTGAAGCTTCACCTACGAGGCGGCTCCAGTGTTTGTGCTGATGGAAAACGAAGTGTTGAGAAGTCTGCGGCAGCTGATTGGTTGGACGGAGGGTGATGGTATTTTCTGCCCGGGCGGGTCCACCTGTAACATGTATGCCATGAATCTCGCACGCTTCCAGCTCTTCCCCGAGGTCAAAAGTCGGGGGCTGTGCGGTCTTCCACGACTTGCCATCTTCACATCTTCACAGGTGAGAAATGTTTCTTAAATGTTGCACATTGAGGATGTTAAAGAGTTGCTGGAGTTCCTCTCAGTAAGCATGATGGAGTGATGACAGGTGTGTTTTTTCCCCAGAGCCATTACTCTGTGAAGAAAGGGGCTGGCTTTCTGGGCATCGGAACAGACAACGTCATCATGGTGAACGTCAATGATGGGTAAGTTTAAGTTTATTACAAAAGCTGAAAATGTTGAATTCAAAAAGAGAAGAGAATGAATTTGAAGATATCAGCTTAGAAGAAGCATCAACAGTTTAATTTTGGACTACAGAGGTTGCATGATTCCAGAGGACCTGGATGAAAAGATAAAGCTGCTAAAATCTCAGGTAAACATACGCAATGTTTGCACTACATTACATGAACTAAGAGCAATTTATTTTGCACAGTATGTACAGGGTTGCACAGATTGACTAAGCTTGTTTACAGGGTGCGGCACCATTTATTGTTAGCTGCACAGCAGGAACCACAGTGCAGGGTGCGTTTGACCCTCTGGACCGCATAGCTGATGTATGCGAGAAGTACAAGATCTGGATGCACGTAGATGTGAGTCACACTTCTAGAAGATATAATCCATGTGTGTATAACCAGCTTCTCGGAGCTAAGATATCATTATCTTGATCACCAAAACTGTAATCTAAATGTTAGTGAATAATTATTGAATTTACAGTTACAGTTACAAACCATCCATTTTAACAGCAAATGAATTAGGTTTATTAGTTTTATAATAGCTGTGGAAATGTTTGCGCAGGAGTAAATGACATTGGACAAATTACTTTGGTTGTGACAGCACTGGAAAGAAAGAAGCATTTTTAACCTTCAGGTTCATCAACTGATATTTTAACAGTGTACACCACGATGCAGTAACTGCTACTTGATTCCAGATGACATAGGAAATGAAGTCAGTGTTATTGCCACGATGTCGATAAAGTTTCTGTTGAATTTATGACAAACTGTTTTCCTCAGGCTGCCTGGGGAGGGAGTGTGCTCTTTTCAAAGAAACACAGACATCTGTTGAAAGGCATAGAAAGGTGGTAAAATGAATTTTAGAAATATGGCAAAGACATTATGCAGCATACCAGTTAACAGGTGTGTGTTTGTGTGCGCACGCATGCAGAGCAAATTCAGTTGCTTGGAACCCACATAAGCTGCTGCTGGCTGGTCTGCAGTGCTCTGCCCTGCTCCTACAGGATACCACGGTTTGTATTCCCATTCTGAGGCTACCCAGTAATCTCATACACATTGAAGGTTATAATAGTAATAATGTAATGATAATGTGCCATGCCTTAATTTCCTAGGGTTTGTTAAAGCGGTGCCACAGTGCCAGTGCTACATACCTGTTCCAACAAGACAAATTCTATGATCTCAGTCTGGACATCGGGGACAAGTCCCTGCAGTGCAGCCGCAAGGTTGACTGTCTCAAACTGTGGCTCATGTGGAAAGCTGTTGGCTCCAGTGGTTTGGAAGAACGCATAAATAAAGCCTTTGTCAATGCAAGGTATGCAGTTTCAGCACAACACTACTCAGTGCAAATTACATCGTTTTATGAGTCTTATGAGTCAGGAAACTAAAATCTAGTGAAGGTTTGTCTTTTCTGCAGGTATTTTTTGGAGGAAATGAAAAAAAGGAAAGGCTTTTATCTTCTGCATGAGGTAACTCGCTCTTTAAATATCAAGTATATTTCTTCCCTTGGATTTTTTTTTTTTTTAATTACTTGTCTACTTTCTCTGTGACCAGCCAGAGTTTTTGAACATCTGCTTCTGGTTCATACCACCAAGTCTGCGGGGGAAGGAAGGAAATCCAGATTACCAAGAAAAACTGGCCAAAGTGAGTTTTTAGGCAGAAACATGAAGTCTCCGTCATCTATCCAGATTTTAATCCTTTGGATGTCACCAACTTTAGGTGACACTTCGATACAGACACTTAACACTTTCCATTCATCTCTTCCCAGGTGGCTCCAGCCATCAAAGAGCGCATGGTGAAAAAAGGCAGCATGATGGTCGGATACCAACCTCTGGAAAACAAAGTCAACTTTTTCCGCCTGGTTGTTCTGTCTCCACAGGTTTGCCAGAAAGATATGGATTTCTGTTTGGATGAAATTGAAAGGCTTGGAAATGGCATGTAAAAAACGCTATCAATAGGATGCACAGGCTGTATAGATTTACAGCTTTTTAACAAATCCTGCCAATTTTAGGATGAATAAGATACAGTTTTGATTGTCTTTTATGTGGGGCGGTCCACTTTTACTATGAGATTATAGTAAAATGCACAAATTAACATATATATTACTTTTACTTTTAATCACGTCGATAAACTCAAGTAGACTAGTAGACATATTGTATGTGTGTTTACCCAATGTGCCAGTCAGATAGAATATAATTATGCATGTGTTCTGCACAGTAATGTGCAACAACGTGTTTATGTACATTGGATGTGGCTGTGTGATCTTTCAATGATCAGAGAGGCTTTAATTCAAAGGAACAGGCACCCTATATGCTACTGATAATTAGTATCGCTGCAAAAAGGATTGCATATGCATATGTTTTCCATTGAGCACCCCAGCCTGAAAAGGCACAAGGTTACTGTGATTGTTGCAAAAGTGACTTTTGATGGTCCGGTCATTATTGTTAATGTCAGTTGATGGGATGATACTATCTTGCTATAAAATCCTCTCTATAGACCATTGAAAAAGTGTCATTATTGTCTCCACTTTAATCCAGGGGTTTTCATTAAATTCTTGAACATCACTCTAAGTCCTGGCCATATTTCAGGTACGTCGTCTTTGTATATTATTGTCAAGTCTCCAGACATACGAGTTAACTAATCAACGATTAATTTAGTTAAAGGTACACAAAAAACCCCTCCAGAATTCGAGAATCTGCAACTAAACCTAACTAAACAGCAAATCGATCGATTTTATCTGAAAGCGGCCGCTTTCCCCTCACAAGTATGGCCGCTCCTGTGGGTCGTCTCTCTCTGTCACGTGACAAACCGTTCGTCCAATCGACACTCTCCTCGCCGAGCACTTCCGGTGGTGTTTCCTGTCAGTGTTTGTAAACTGAGAAAAAAATTGGAAGTGCAACAAGAAATATTAATCCACCGAACTCTTAAAAACGAAGGGTAAGCAGATGGATTTTGTTCTTTGTTTGCTGAGCGTTTTACAGTCCACAAATTGTCTGTCTGACCCGGCTGTAGCCGGAGACGACGGTGCTATTTCTGCGGTCGGCGCGGATCCTGCACGCCCTGCCTGGCTGTTGTTGTGTTGTCTGGGGGGTGGGGGTTCAGTCACACAAGAGTTGTCCCACAACCCAACTACTAGCTAGCTAGCTAGCTAGCTGGCTAGCATTGAAATCTTTTCTGTTTACCATAAAGGAAATCATCTCTATGCTGTTCGTACTCCAAGTATCCAATTAGGAAGGAATTACGTTCATTTGTAGCGGAGTATGCGTCTCCATCGATTAACGAGTCCCACAAAAGACAAACGTTTTCCGAATAATTGGCTAGCTAGCTACAGCACAGCACCTTTATATCAAATAAAAGATTGTCTACATCAACCATAAAGTCCAGGGGCTCACGAAAACATGCAAAACTTCAGAACTAAATAATACTCAAATTTATCACAAAAAATACGTTTTCATCATGTATATTTGTCATCCTTATTATTTCGTAGCGCCATAATAGTCAAATATGCACAGATTTGATATGATTTGAGTATCATCTTTTTTTCCCCCCTATATCACCTGCAGATTTGTCCTGGCCTTTTCACACTGACCTCAGCTAAGCATGTTTGCTAATATATCATTTGGTACCTCTTGTGCATGTTATTGTGTTATTGTCTTGTTGGTTTATTCCCCCTTTTGTTTGTATTATATTTAACTACCCAACTGGTTTCTCTCACTCACGGAAACATGTCATGCACCAAACCATTGGGGCTTCTGTGCCTGATAATCTAATGTCAGACCTTCATTTGTGGTCATAGGTGTAGAAATTTGGGGATTTGCCAAATCTAAATAGTTTACTCACTCGTACTTGTGTAAAAAAAAAAAAAAAAAAAATGTTAGCTTTATGCTTTGTCGTGCCTCTACTTTCAGGCCTTGGCCCCTGATGATTTGGGTGGGTGTGATCTCATCTGTTACTCCCTAATCCTGAGTGAAGCCCCCCCTTCTGTTTTCCCCCAAACACACACGCATTCAAACAGCGACGATGACACACCATTCCAACAACTCGGTTCGAGACCATATGAAATGGGTCAGTGCAAGTCACTTTTCATCTGCAGAAACATCCTGGTGCCAGTTTCTTTGTTCCCTTTTTTACATCTTCCTCTCCATCCCACAACTGCTTGTATGTGCAATCACAGCAAAGATAATTCTTTTGGTCAAAACTGAAATCACAGTTATTTGAAACGGTTTATTTATGTAAAAACTTGCTTATTGTGCTTTAATTACATATAAATAGAGTACGCATTGTAGAAATGGATAATGTAACGTGATGAGATGTGATTTATTTCTTTTTTTTACAGCTCTACTTTTGCTTTGACGTTTCGTTTGCATTACTAGGCTGGGTTGCTGGGCTGCGAGACATTGTTGTCTAGCATGGCCCTCATGCAAGCTAACAATATCCCAGGCCAAAAGAGGATGACATCACCCTTGGGTCAAGGGCACAGGGCCAGTCCTGAGAGCCACCAAGCCAACACGCATCATAGCCACAACCACCATGGACACCAGGTCCACCACGGACAGGCCCACCACAGCCACGTGGGACATCCATCAACTGGGAGCTGCCCACCGCTGGTGAGAGAAAAAGAAATGGGACCTGAGTGGCCTGAAAAATGTTTTCTTAACAATGATATGTGATGCATTCAAGCAATAACATGAATTCACAAAACTTATTTATCTGTCATATTAACGAGTGCTCAGAGGAGCGCTCAGATACAAAATATAGTGTATTAAACTATAATCAATATTCTATTAACTCTTAAATATTAAATAATGGCGATTTGATTCAGTACAGTTGACATTCAGCCGTTCTTTACTTCAAAAGCTCATCAGAAAAGATGGAGATTATCACTCATCAAGGATGATGGATGGAAAAGACATCCAGGCAAATCAGAATATGCAGCCCAAGAAGAAGCACAAAAAGTCGGGCTCATCCATCAAAGTTAAGGAGAAGGTGGAGGTAGGGACTGGTTTAAGCCTGCACTTCTACTGCTTATTCATTTACGTCCTGACGAATCTTCTTCTTGTCAGCATTTACTTTCAGCCATCGACATGGATGATGACAGCTCGCTAAAGGTCCAGAAGAACTTTATCTGTGACCACTGCTATGGAGCATTCCGAAGCAGCTACCACCTCAAACGACATATACTCACGCACACAGGTGAGCAGAATTTCAGGTAAATGTCTTAATTCCAAACTACAGTATGCTGTAGTTCTTGGTTCATGTTGCTTGTCCACAGGAGAGAAGCCATATGCCTGCGATGCGTGCGACATGCGATTCATTCAGCGCTACCACCTGGACAGACACAAGCGAGTGCACAGCGGAGAGAAGCCATACCAGTGCGATCGCTGTCATCAGGTTGGTTCTGGAGAACGTTTTAGGAGGTTCTCGTTCTGCTGAGATGCTGCTGTCTCTGTATTTTCTCCACTAACCGCCCGAAACGCACACGCTTCTCTCCCTGCAGAACTTTTCACGGACAGACCGGCTGCTGCGGCACCGGCGCCTGTGTACAGTTGGTGTGACTAAAGAGGAAAGCCAGTTCTCACAGGATACATCTGCCCACCCAGCTTCCTGGAGCCCCTTACAGCCTTCCAACAACCGTCTGACAGTGTGACATCCTGCTGAGCTCCTACACCCACTCATTCATTCATTTCTTAATACTTTTCTTTCTTATCTGCTGTTATATCATTGAACTGGCGAAGGCAGAACTAATTGATTGTGGACAACAGATATCACGGCAATAACTGAAGCGAAAAACGCACACTTTTAAATCTGGTTTGGTTCTGCCGCCAGCTGTGAGCAGCTTTGACTGAATTCAACATCACATCACATGGGTCATGCACCAGCCACTGCTGACCGTTGAACAATCGCAGGAGACCCGTGGTCCATACTACTGAGGTAGTATCTCTTCACCTATGTGATGCTGTAGGTAAAAATGACTTTGACGCCTGTAGAAATAGGAAAGAAGCAGGAAAATTGAATTAGATATCCACTTTAGTCTCTTATTTTAACACAAGTCTTAAATGGACTCATTTTTTAAAGTGTTCCTCTAAAACACTAAAGGATGTCCTGGTGTTCCGAAGGTTGTTTTTTTTTTTGTTTGTTTTTCCAGCTGATCATAGTTTTAGATTTCATTTTAGTCTACTTGCTTTTTTTTTTTTTTTTTTTTAATGGGTTTGTGCTTAATTTTCCAATAAGGAACAGCGTGGGGATCCAACAGAGGCCAACACTTGTCTCAAGAAGGCTGTATTGGTTCAATGTTTTTCTCTGTGTTTCCTGAAGTCCTTTGTGTGACCCCCCCCCCAGTTTTGACTGAGTGACTGAGTACCCGGAAACCTCATCAGTGTTTTTTAAAGAGCATTTTGTGCTGAGTCAGCATATCCCAAGGCCTAAATTTTACACAAACATTCCTTGAAATTAATGCACCTCCAGGAAGATGAATTCAGATATTTGCAACTCTCTGGGCAGGTTGTTAACGCTCCATCTGCGTCCCGACCCGACTGAATGTGACCTGCATACAGTGCCATGTTGTTTCATCTCAAGTTTAACCCTCAGCATCTTCAGTGAAGGTGACTAATTGTACGCAGTGGACGGGGTAAAGGTCCGCGTGGTGTTTCCTTCTTCTTTTATTCAGGCCTATGTACAGTTGCAGCCAACTGTAAACACTGGACTGAAGAGATTAGCTCGAGTGTAGAGGATTTGATTGTAGATTGGTACTTCTGTTGCTGTCAGACTTTTTCATTATGTTGAATGGGTCCATCAATGATGTGTACTTTTTATGAAGGTAATATATATTTAAAATGTAATTAGATGTAGAAGATAGTATGTATGGGACCTACTCAAAATCAGAATATCTACAAAAGTATAATCCTTAGATGATTTGATTTGTCTCCCCCTTTTTTACAGTTCTTGTGTTTAGTCATCTTGTTACTTGGTGGTAAGAATGAAATTGAAGCTGCCAATTTTCCTCTTTAGTATAGCAGTCACCCTATTTTTTTGACATTGCATGCATTTTGTTGGAGGATCCTAGAAACTTGTATACATTTTATTTTGGTAAAGAAAGATTTTAAGGTTTTTTTTTGCATTTTGGGACTGAAGTGACAAACCTGGGCTCAGTCATACTGTATTATAAAACTCAGAGTTTCAATAAAGTTGTTTTTTTTTCTAAAACTGGTAAATGTGTTTTCTTTACAGTAAAACTATACTTCTAAGAGTTTAGAGAATATTTGTACGTATGACACTGAAATAACATTTAATGTGTAATACATTAATGCTGCCAGCAGGTGTCGTCAGTGGCCGTATAAGAGGTCTCCTCTGTAATGTCGGAATAAAGATAAATGTCCAAATTTACTTTGCTGTTGGAACCGAAAAATCTGCATTAGTTTGACTAAAGTGTATAATCTAAATTTTTAAAGCTTTTTATTTATCGTTAACAACCGTGAACAACTACATTTTTTGTTACGCCACTTCTGCAACCCTTGTTTGCACCACAAGGGGGGGTATACCCTCAGTTGAAGTCCGCTTTCTGCATTTTCTATGGACGGATTGTTGCTGAGCTTCACTTAAGTAATCAGGAAAAAAGCTGGTCAACATTTGATTGACGGATCATAATTACTCCTCTAAACAAACCTCTGTTCACATTGTTAGAGTGAGAACACAAAATGCAAAAATAAATATAACTGCTGTGCATAGATCAAATGTCATGAAACAGATATCAGGTGACCGTGGCAACAGCTGATACCTACAGTTGGAATAGAAAAAAGTAATTTTTTCAAGAGCACTGCCTGATCGGGCCGTCCACACAGGTATTGCACATCAGTCGTACGTTGGGAAGTACGGATCATACTCTATAGCACCTCTCTCTCTGCTATTGACCAGTTCGTTAACTAAAGCATTAAGATAGGCAGGATGAGATCAGCCTGAAGGCTGCAAGGAGTGTGCGGTTACCCCCATGGGAGACATCCCCTCCCTCTGCAGTCTGATTTACAGCACCCACAGGCCCTTGGCACTTAACAATGGGCCTCCTTAAGTGAGGTAGATGGGGAGGAGAGCAGAGCGATGGAGATAACACTCCATCTTCATACTCAAAGTGCTGAAATCATCTAGGTTTGAAATCATCCCTGCAAGACAGAGCGAGCAGGGAGTCGGTCCGGAGTGCAGGAGTGCTGCCTCTGCTCGGTCCGAGGGTTCCACTTTAAGAGCGATGGCTGGACTGTCTGCGCGCTCACCTCTGCTGTCAACAGGGATGAAAAAATAGGCCATTCAAAGAGAAATCTCCTCAGCTGCCAGTAAATCTGCTCTGGCTGTAAATACCGAGGCTCTGCAAACACACGGGCGGTGCGCGGGTTCACCAAACCGCAGAAACTGTATCCTACAAATGTTTGAATGCCCTCTGAACAAATATATCACAGCCGTGCAGCGAGTGACTGCAACGCTCCCAACAATGGCTGCCTGTCCCTGAGGTGTGGGAGAGCCTTTTCATCTCCTGCTCTGATTAATAAAGGAATTGCCACTTTCCTGAAAGCACCGCCCCCCCCAAGCATCCATCACGCCAGCGACAGCCCACCTCTGTGTTAATTAGCGGTGATATTTAAGCTGTCTGAGGTGTTGCGCAGCCGTCAGCGGCCCGGTGCTGCTCATCATTAAAATTTCCATCCGTGTGCACGTGGGCTACTCCCACTTTCCTGGACACCTCAGTGAGCACGTCCTGAACGCACCGGTAGAGTCAACCAAGGTCACCGCTGAGGGCAGAACAGTCACGTCTTTCTGTCCATTCTGGAGACAGAAAAGCAGAAGTATTGTTATGCCCTATTTTAACATCAAGAAAGAATTTTGGCATAAATCTAGAGCTTCACTGCAGGCACATGACTTATTAACGATTACCAAATATTGCAATATTTCGTGCTACTTAAGGCCATTACTCAGAAATAAATTATGGATGTGGCTGAATTCTGGTCTGCCTTTTCCCTAAATGGTTTCCTTCACCAACATCACAAAAAAAAGTGTTGTGAAAATTACAAATAGCTGTGTTAAATCAAGCATCATGCAGCCATTTTAAAGCGTTCACCCAGCAGGAAAGGTGGCACCTACTGTATATTCAGTCCCATCTATGGGTGATCCATCCGTCATCCGCTCTCATAACAGACCATCTCTGATGGGAAATGTTCTGTCAGACTGTGCATCCAACTGTCCCAAATTCAGATGTATGCCGCCGCTTTAGTTTTCTAATTAGTGCAGCTCAAGAAGATTAATTAGCCACAGCATCCACCATCATTCCCACTGCTCCAAATATCATTGCAACACCTCATTGGCAACCAAGGGGAAAGCCAATTCTGGCCTATACTTGCGCATTTTCAGTGGTTCGGCTCATGAATATGCACACGTGGAAATTAATCACCAGTCGAGTAAATTAATCATGAGTCGATTGCACAGCTGCGGTTTTCAAAATTAGCGTACGGCGGTTGAGCTAGCCTGGGTGAATAATGAAGGTATGAAAAGAGAAATGTCTGTTCAACATTGAAAAATCAAGTGAATCATCCGGATTACCGGTGAAGATGTGTGGTTGGAGTTTCTGGCCTGAAACATAACCCAAACAGTCATGAACTAATCTCCTGCAGCTTCAAAAAAATGTCAGTAATACACACAGTAGCGTTCTCACACGGAGGTGGGGGCCTCCTGCTCTCCCACCACCTCCACTGAGGTCTGCAGCTCGCTGATATATTCACAGAGATCAAGTTCAGCAGTGCTGGACCTTGTTGCAGAGATTTATTCGAGTGCCGAGTCATCCACATTCCCCTTGACAGAATGGACTTTGAGATGGAGGTGCGTTCAGCCTCGGCAGATACGTTAACACGCCTTGGCCTCACGCCATCCTATTAATTCACAGCCTGTATGGACACGCTTTGACTGGGCTGGGGGGGTGGGGGACGAGCAGCCACCACCAGAGACCATATCTGGCTTTCAGATTTCCCAGATTCTCGCTGAAAGGATTTAAGACTGAAATATCTGCGGTGTCACATGTTCCACTGAACATTCCACCCAATTTAGGGCACTAATTTCTCCTCAAGAATCACTCAGTTCATCAAAAAGAGAAGTAATTACGTGATAAAGTGGAAGACGCCCCACAAATAAAGAGCGCCAGCAGAAAACTCTTCAGTGAAATGAAGAACAGATACCTCTCTTCTTCTTCAAACACACCTCCAAACTATCCATCACGCCTGAGTTCAGAGGGATCGTGTCGGTTAAAGATGTAAAACCTGTTGCCTGGCTGGAGTATGGCACACTGTCAGAAGACATGCTGTTTCACCCCAGCTTATCAAGTTCACGGGCAGGTCACGTTGGAAATTATGCAATCTCATCTGACAAGAGCGGCCCAGGGCTTTCCGCGGGCTCTCTGCTTTCCCACCGCTCTCCCATCTGCCGCAGACGTGCGCGAGTGTGAAGTGAAAGAGTAAAGAGGAGGACCTGATATCTGAGAGAAATGGCAGGGCAGGGCGGCCGCGCTTTGCACCCCTGAGAGATTTCCACGGATCAAGGCTGCTGCAGGGCCACATTCCCGCTCTTCTTGATCCTGTCAGCGCAGACTGTCAGACTGATGAAGAGATAGGCCGCAGATAGATGACGGGGGGGGGGCACAGGCAGCTCGCTGCTGATGATCGAAGTGTGATTTACTCTCATTGTGCATCTTTTGACCTCCCAGTCAAGTAAAAACCTGCTCTTTACGAGGGCAGTGGAATGAGAAGAAAGATCACACCTTACTCCGGATTACAAAAAAAACCAGGATAACGATGATGGAACACATCCACGTACTTGGGGATTTTTCACGAGTCAAAACATTCAAAGCATTTTCCATCATTTTCTTCTATTCTTCTCAGGAAGGTCTTTTCTGCCATGACGTCATCGCCGGTACACTCAGGCTCCGCCCCGCCTTTAAGGATGCGGTTTTACGACCGCAACCCGACACCGTTTCTGTGTCCTATGAGCCACAGAGCTGTAACTCACTTCAAAGGCAGGAGGCATCAAATCACAGCACGCCCGTAAATTAACCTGTCCGCTCCCGGCCAATGGGAAGGCGGCTTTAAATCTTGGCTGTCGCGCTGGCGGCCAATGGAAAGACGGCGGCGGTAAATCTGTCAGGGCTCGTCTTTTAACGGTGTTGTGGTGTGGTTGGAGAATCCGCGGGGAGGGAGGGAGAGAGTGAGAAAGAGAAAATGACTGGGGGAGGATGGGGGGAAGCTTTGCAGCAGAAAAATGGTTGTCTCTAGATTCACTGGCAACACTACTAAGGTGTGGAGGGTGCACGGACCGAACTGGCCAGAGCAAACCAGCTGATAGATGGAGTGAGACGTGTGAGTCGCCAGCAGAAACAGCCGTCGAGCTTTACGGCCGAAGTGGCCGCATCTGATGTCGAACTGTCTGCGGCGCAACCGACAGATGGCGTGTGGCTGGGCGCTCTCCCGCACCGGAACGCTCGACCGTCTGGTAACAGCAGCGGCCCAGCGGCGTCCCCACAGGCCAGGACCGGGACCGCCACCGGGCGCCGCAGCCAAGCCCCCTGAATCACAGTCAAACTATCCAGATGTGCCCCAGTGGTGGAGCTCCACGGAGCACCGTGGAGTCCACGGTGACACAGGAGCCCCAGGCCGCATCATCCTCAGCGCTTTCATGGGCGCTCATCTGGAGCATGCCTTCAGCAAGGAGGAATGTTCTGGGCCGCAGAGCAGACAACAGCAGAGGGAAAACACACCAGCCCGAGCATATTATGATCAATTCACGCTACCGTTGGTGATGCACCTTCATCTTTCCATTACGAGCATCATAAATTATTGAAATTTTTACCCACTTGCAATGACAGTCAATAAACAAGACGAATAAATATTAAGAGAATTTGCAGCTGTAGGTTATTACAAATGTGTTTGGGTTTTTTTTTTACTGAGATAGATCAACATTGTGCAGCGCAGACAGACAATAGCGCAGCGGTGGAGGTGTTGTTTTTAGCCTGTCCCGATGTGGCCATGCCTCTAAATTCTATGGGAAACCATAAACAGACCCAGCGAGGGCAACTGGCGCCATAAACCATGTCAAGAGCTGCTGCTGAAACACAGGGATCATTCCTCATCCCCACTGCACGCACCCATGCACGCACGCACGCACAAGCTCACATGGAATAACACACGCTTTCGGCTAGCTTTAATGGTGCGTTTTAAAATGCTGGATTTACAAAAAAAAATCTGCTGATTTAGTTCAGTTTTTTTTTTTTTTTTAAGTAAATGCTACTCAACGGCACACAAAGTGCCAATTCCTTTTTTTTTTATTTTCCAGGTTATCCTTAGATATCGATATCAGCCTCGGCATGACCACTCAGTGGAAACGTGGAAGCCGTAGAAACAGAATAGCCTAATTAATCTTAATGCTCCAGGTCATTAAACATCATGTGGGTCTTGGCCTTTGTCCTGCTCAGACAATATAACAGCACTTCCTTTAATATGTTTGCTGTATTAGATCCAACATGCCATCATTGTTTTTCCCCAGTGTTGTTTCTTCTGAGCAGGACAAGCTATTGGATGGTGTTCAGACCCATTGACTGTGACATAAAGACTCTGGAAGCTTACAGATGATGATAATTTATTGACTTTAATTCACAGTTTGCTCACACACACGCAAGCACACACGCTGGCGAGCCACTCTTTCACTGCATGCATCGATCAATTACAAGGCACTAGTCCACACATCTGACAAGTTTACTGCATGTTATGTACAGCATGTCAAGGCACAGCGCCTCAGACTGTTGTACTTGCGCCTGTGTAATTAATATAAATTACCCTGCTTTTTTTTAAATGATGGTGCAAGTCTAATTAGTAGGCTACTGAAGCCCCGATGGTGCTGCAGGCCTATCGAGATGAAAAGTGAATACTTGGACAGGCACCTTGGGTGGAATCTGTTTCAACCCCTTTCTCTCATCCTCACTGGGATCTGATCTAATCACATTTACTGCAGTCTGACCTCGTCCTCTTTAACCTTCACGGCAACGGCAGCAACAGCATTCAAGAGCTGAGTCAGTTCTGCATTAGCGGATCTGGTCGCAACACTGTCCCGTCTTCTGTCAGCCACTAAAACTGAGCAGGGAAATTCAAAATAGATGCGTTCTCTCTAATCACAGTTCACACAGGCAACCGTGCTTTTTAATGGTGTCTCTGAAAATTGTGTACAGCATACACTTTAACTGCTGGTAAAAGTCCTTAAAATTAGCTCCCATCAAATACCTACAGTGAAATTAACACATTATTAGAGAA
>BJFM01000293.1:12918-30411 GCA_016586285.1 Arothron firmamentum | reverse complement strand
ATTTCCCACCGGGCCAATGGGATGCTCTAATTAATACTCTGCATTCCAACATCAACGCTTGTGTGTTCATCTCCACCAACTGCTGCAGGCAACAGACACCCTCGACATCAAAAATATTCATTTCATCGCCGGGGCCCGTGCCAAAGGACTCATTTAAAGATGAAAGTGGATATAAAGTGGCAGCGTGCCAGTTTATGAAGAGTCATTTAACGGCTTCTGACTCAGACGTATCACAGCATGCACGGATACAAAAGAGTTGAGTGTGACTGCAGGGGTGAGGAGGGAAGACGCCTCACATAACTAGACTGCTGCTTGCGTCAAAATAGTGGAGTTTGTTTGTATGGCCAGAAAAGAAAAACTCACCGAGGATCTATATAAATTCTCCCGGTAATGTTCTCATTGATAATTTCTTTTATATTCTCCTTCCAGTTCTCTCCAGAGTATAAACCTCATCTGCATTAAAATAAGGGCAACAAATGTGTTGACCTGGGATGCACGCATTGAGGTATACAGAGTATAACCTACTATATAGATCTAATGGTTTACATGTAACACAGGAACGACTGCTTCTGACTGCATGAGGGGGTGTCTGGCCTTTCCTGCCTTCTGTTTGTGTCTCGCAGTACCTCGAATCTTGCACTCTGCTGCAGACACCAGGAGATGGAACCCTTGCACTACTTTCTCTCAGGCTGACGGGGTTGACTCGCTGCCCCGGACACCAGCTTTGAATATCCTTAAAAGATAATTATGACATGTTCAGATGTTGACACATCAGTGTCAAGATATATTTATTAAGAGGTTCTGACAATGGAGGAGCTCCATACAGATATATTAAAAACAGAAATGTTTAAATCATCGGTACGACAGCAGTCATACACTGTTTTTATATCCAATTTTGATGTAGAGTAGGTGAAAGTGTCTGGATACTTGAGATTTATCAAGACATGGAATGTTGTTGTTGAAGGTTTGTGCCTCTTATCCTCACATCGATCGTGTCATGATAAAGTCTGTTCAAAGAAAAAAAAAAAAAAAGAATAAAGACAGACAGAACAGTTTGTCAAGTAGTCCCGGAAGCGCGAGTGCATCAGGCCGTGGTTCTCCCCACAGCTCAGACTGATGGAGAGCAAATGACAGGAACGGGGGGGGACGGGGTTCAGTGCCATGAAAACTGGTATGAACGTGGGCTCGGTGGAGTGCAGCTCTTCTATCGTAGGAGCGACCACTTGATCTGCTCTTTGGCAGACTGAAGAACCTGGAGGTTTGGAGAAGGTTTAACTTATTAGATCAACATAGCAACACAAGTTTAACCACACTTTAACACTGAGTAATTAGTAATTGTGCACAAGACAGAGCAATAGCATGCTGAAGGATACTGACCATGTTGGAGTGGAGTGCTTAAATGATGCCTTCTATTGCCAGCTTACAGTGTAATGGCTTAACAGTCGATAAACTAATGGAGCTTTTAAACTTTATAGCAACAAGAGTGTTTTTTTCCTTACCTGGGTGACTGTCTGCTCTGTCAAAGGTACATCGTCCCCCTAAAAGAAGAGTTTCATGTGTAAGTTTATTCATGATGGAACCGACTCAATGTTGAATTTTTCTGAGATGAGAGAACAACATACTCGGAGGGCCACACGGTGCACCACTTGCTGGGGGTCGCTCTCCAGAATCACCCTGAAGGAGGCAGTAGAGCATCATTCATCTATCCCAGTCATCATCTTTTTCTCAACCATGTCTTAGTTAGAAGATATTTTTTTCTTTTTGTGCTATAAAATACAGAAAACACTAACATTTCAAATGTTTCATTCTTACTTACCCTCCATCAACAATTTCATCCACTGCTAGAAAAAGACCCTCCATATTCTCCAACAAAGCCCTCCTCTCCACATTTTTTCTGGAGTGTTAGAAAACAGGTTTAATTTTTCCAGAAATATTTATTTCATATAATATAATATAGTTCAGAAAAGTAGCACCTGCACATACATACCTCAACATTTGACTGAGTGAATCAAAAAGGCAATTTAGAACAGCCATTAGCATGAGCTGTTGAAGAGAAACAAATACATGAAAACCTGTTCCCATACAACAACTCTGCAGCTGAGATCTGGATTTATGAAAAAAAGTAGAAATAATAAAATAGCTGGTATGATCTTTTATTTTCCACCCGCAGCTAACCTGAGATCCATCAAGTGACAAAATAAAACTGAGAAATTAACACACAGAATAATTCATGGCAAAACTATGGCCAGTGAATTATAATTACACTGTAGTTTCTTCTGTTGCCAAGGAATTTGCAACAAACTTGAAAACAAATACTTTTGTCTCTGTCTCTTTGTCTATCTTTCTGGCATCAGAGTGATGATGATAATAATAACCATAATAACAGCATTATGAAAAAAAAGATAAACATATTCTTGAAATTACCCACCTCATTTTCATGGGAACTTCCTATGACGTAAAAGAAAAGGTCTATGTTGCTCTTGTAGACAACAGTGAGGCCCTCGAGTAACGCTATCTCACCTACGAGATCCCAAAAGGAAAGCATACGTTACATTTCCTAAAGCAGGACAGATTCCTAAATTCAAAGATTTTAAGATTTGTGCATAATTATCACCTAAAACACAGTCAAAGCTGTACAACAACCTTAAAACAGATACAATTTGCTGAAAGCACCATCAGGTTTCAGGTGTCGTTTCAGGTGGGTTTTAGAAATGACAACCTCTGGCAACTGATCTAAGCGCAGCTATGAGACTTGTATCCAAGCAGCTGTCAACTGTTCTGTCTACAATGTTAAAAATTTAAATAAACTGCAAAATTTGTTTCAAATTTAATGTCTTGGATGGGGAATGGGGGCAAAAAAGTTGAAGATATCTTACTATCAGTTCGGTGTGTTTTGTTGAAAATGTTCTTCTCAAATGCCTTCTGCTCCTTCACTGTTGGGTAAGTATCATCGTAATACTATAAAAATAAAAACAATGAACAGCACAGTGGTGAAAATGTAAAATACACAGTGCATAAGAACAAATTACTTTTGTTGAATATCATTTCATATACTGACCATATTGTTGTCATATGTTTTCTAACTTTTAATAAGTACAATATGTATGTACAATATAAACTATAACCAGGACTCCTCTATTATTAGGCAATATTATTAGGTTTGAACTAATATCTAATAAAGGCATAGTAATGCTTCGGGCAATCATCTTAATTTGTCTAATTTACTATACCTTAGCATAAAGCCTGTCTCCATCGTTGTCCAGTATTAATACAGCCTTTACTGTGTACAATGACGGTTCCTGTTGAGGGAAATGACAGTAGGGCATTAACCTGTGCCTGAAATTAAGCAAAATATTTCAAGTGACTGAAAATGGAAAAGATCGATGCGTAATTGTACTTAACGAAAGGAAGAAAACGTAATTTGATCACGGTTTTTATTATGACAGTGTTTCATATAATTTACTATGAGATAACTCGATATGTATAACTTCCACATCACTAATGTACATTAAGCTAAGTAGTAAATTGCTAACTGTTAGCTTTGTCAGTCGGGTGGCTAATGTTAGCGATCTTTGGGCTCAGTTTGATGCGTCCGAAACATTTGTTGGTACAAAACGATGTTGTCAACAAATTACATATATGTTATTTTAAAAAGAGAATAGATGACAGTACCAGAATGGGAGAATCCATCTTGTTTCTTTATAGCTGGCTAGCTAGCTGGATAGCGGAAGTCTACGTCCTCCACGCTGGCATGAAGCGCTTCCTCATTGGTCGTTATAGACGCGTACGTCATACAACGAGGCCAAAGGTCAAGTCACTGATTCGCTTCACTTGTATCCGGTAGGTACTAAAAAGTAATTGAAAAGTAGAAAAGAATTAAAGGTAATGCCTATATTCCCCCAACATTTTCACCAACAAACACCAAAAATCACAAAAAGATTGCATCTATGTTTTAATATATGTAAAATAAATAAATAAATAAATAATAATAAAAAATAAATAAATAATAATAATAATAATAATAGTGAAAATCAAAGTGAAAAATAAACCTCATTTGGTGAAATGTCACGATTTCATATCAAATCTTATGATTTTTTACAGTACATATGAAATCCACAAGGAAAATGATCTTGGGAAAATTGTAAAATGTAATGGTAAGACTGACAATTCCACAGCAGGTATGGATTTCTGCAATGAATAAACAATCTCTTTAATCCAAAATGTACAATTGATAAATATCACCATCTTATTTTTCTTGTTGGGTTTTATTAGGTTCTAACATTATGTATGACTATCATGGTTCATCAATAAACTGAGACTCATGTTTGATGCATTAGTCCTTTTACATTGAAGGTTTCTTTGTGAAAGTGAAACTTTATAGAAGTTCTGCACTAACTGACATTTTATCTCATGCAGCTACTAATATTACATTTTGTGAAATTAATGCTGCCTTTAATGTAGAAAAACATAAAAAGTGATTAATGATGATTTGAAACGTAATTGCGGATTGACGGAATATTTACGTATTTCTTGTAGGACAAAGAGTTCTTAAGTACAAAAAACCCCTCTAGAGTCTACAAGCAACTTTAGTTTGTATTCATCAAAATCTTTTTTCAGGATCCTCCTACATTTAACCAACCTCAATTATCTTAGCTCCCACTTCTGGGAAACATTTGGAAACCTAGGCTGATGGGGTTTTCCCTCTATCTCCCTCCATACATGACATCACTGTGTGGCCTTACAGTAAGATATACTGTATTTGGGCCAGAGTTTAAAACAATACTGGACTTCGTACAGTCTCAGAAATAAATGGTGGCGAGTAAACTGTAAAAAAGAAAAAAAAAGTACACCTAAACGATACAAACTGTTTTGAAATGCATTTAGCACTGTGGGATACCATGAAATGTTGCAACATTTACACAATTGTTAAAAAAAAATTGTAAGATTTTGAGATTAACTCGACTGCAGACAAAACAACCTGCATTAAAGTTTAAGGTAATGTTATAAACGGCTCAAAGATTCTCTCATTTCCTACAAATGAGAGATTTTGTTCAAAATGTGATGTCAGTTGACGCTGCTTTATAGTTTTTCCCTGTGTAAAATTACATTGAAAGAATAATGAATAGAGAGTCTAATGTGATTTTTTTTTTTTTTTTTTTTAAACCAATAACAATAATTATGACAAAAAATGTGAGAATTTAGTGTGAGGGTCCTTGTCCTCAGAGTTCAGCAGCAACCACAGCAGTTAGCAGTTCCCTTTTAAGAGACAAGTACTTCTTTATCAGCATTTAGCAGTGCTTCCGCCAGCCAACATCCTCCTTTCCCTGCCTTCCCTCTCTGTAGGGAAGCAGCCAGCCATCACATTTATTATTGTGAACATACTGTAAGTGTTATGGGAAAAGTACCCAAACGTCTTGAGCTTTATGAAATGTGCATCTGTTATTAAAACTGTTTTGCTGACAGCAAATGGATTTAAGTATCCCTAGCTGATAAATTTGTATATGTGATAGATAAACTCATCCCACTGATTGCACAGTTCATAAATACAGGATTTAATATCCAAGATTATGCCAATTATCAGCAGTTTTTAAAAAAACGATGCCTTTGTGTCAAAATAAATTTCGGGAATTTTCCAATCAAAATTCCAAGTTTAAAAGAGTAATAGTCTGAATTCAAAGGACAAAATATTGATTTTATGAAAAGAATGATTGGGATCAAAGTAATGATTGTATAGTCTGAAAACTTGGGTCATGTTAAATTCAAAAATGAGTCTGCAAAAAGGACCGATTACAAGAGCAATCATGCTGTTGTGAAACCTTATCTTACTTATAATTTTGTGATAAAGTTCTGATGTAAAGATTGAGAAACTCAGATGAATGATGCTGCATGTTAAGTTTCCTCATTTGGTCTTTCTCAGGTAACGAACACTGTCTATCTGCCATGACTGACACTTTTACGAACGTCAGCTAACGGGCACCTCTGTGGCCGCTGAGCCTCCAGCAGACAAAAGAGATTCCAGTCACGGATGCTGACGCACGAAAAAGGACAGAAAATGTCTTTAGCACCTGTAAGATCCAACAGGACAAGTTTGTCTATGACCGCCATCTGCCCTCTTTTCCCCACCAGACATCAATACATGCCCTTTTGATATCACAACCTCGGATACATATTAATTTGTTTAAATGGGTAATTTTTTTACAGGGTTCTTCCAAATCTCACACAAAAGATAACCCATTCATGCAACTAAATGCTGCTGCTACTAAAACACCCTATCTAAAAGTCATGAAGCAAATTAAGAAGAATGACCTCTGGCAGTTCCCAGTCAAAGCATGCAGTCTAAATTTGAGTTTACAGTACAGGGATGCAGGACAAGGCATGGCTTAGAGAGATTCGGGGAAACTGGGGAGCAGAGGAAAGCAAAGATGTCAAAGGCTAATGGAGGCAAACAAACATCAACAGGGTCCGTGGGCGTCGACCAGGGAGCCGTGTCCAGATTCAAAACAGCTGCGGTCGCAGTAATAACAGGGTGCTCTTTGGCGTGCTGTGGCAGCGGTTGAGTCAGGGGCTGGGTGCTAGGAACTTGGTCTGGGAAGTCCCTTCTTTGTTTCCTGGTAGAAATTCACCTTTCTTGACTCTGTCAGCCACCTACTTTTTCCATCTTAGAACAATGACAGAAAAAAAAGACAGAGATTTATGCCTCAGTGGGCTGTGATATTGCGACGGGCCAGAAAAACCTTGTCTGCTTACATGGCTTTGGTACACTGGCTGAACGTCTGCGCCTCTCTTCTAATCCTCTGGGTTTCATTCCACTACAGAGTCATGTTAAACAGTCCATTTGCATTATTGTTTTATTCAGATCAGCATGTTTGTTGAGTGCTTGGAATAATCAACCAGACTTTGACTAGGGACAGTTCGACTGAGATGAAGAACTCAGCCAATGGAAAGTTGTGTAAAGTTTCTTCGACCACAAAATATTTCACAGAACAACAACAACGTTGCAGCAATCGCTTCACTATCAGGACTGGTTTCAAACAGCTCGGCACCATCCGTCAGTTATTTATACCCTTCTCATCGGTTTCTGAGCTAAATATGTTGGCACACACACCCACATTGTCTAGAAAAGTAAATTGCATGTTTATTGATCTCAGGCTGCTTTTCTGTTCTCAGCTCCTCCATTTGTTGCACCTTTCTTCAGAAATTCCAAATACTCAGTGAGTAAATGCTTGGTTTATATTTATTTATTTATTGGCTGGTCATTAGCTCTGATGGTGTCTATAAAGCTGTGAGAGAAGGACGAAAAATCATTTCCATGAAAAGTTTTCCGCTCATGTAGCGATCAGGGGCAGTGAGGACTTTTTTTTTTTTTTTTTTTTTGAGTTGGGGGATTTTTAATGCTCACTTGCTATGTTATACACGTGCCCTTCCATTCTCCTCCTGCTCCTCTCTCCCCCATGGCGGCTGCCCTGCCAGATAGTGGAACAATGTGGTCTTTCTTACCTGTCGGGAGGGTGTACATTCCATCTCCTACCAAACTAAATCTCAAGCCAGCCCACCGCGGCTCCAACAGGACCCTCACAGCGATGCTGACTCTCACGCCAGGTGCTTCCCATCACACCCCTCTCTGCTTTCATTTAGGAGGATTTGAGAGGAGACAGTTCTTGTGCAGGTTGGCCAGAAAAGAAACGACAACCTTTGTGTGGGGAGATTCCTTTCACCAAAATGGGAATACGAGATTATTTTGCACACGTGTGTGTGTTTTGTCACACACATCTGCCCGCTTCAGTGACAGAGTAATTGTCACGGTGGGTGTGCATGTGTGTGTGTGTGTGTGTGTCTGTGTGTGTGTGTGTGCATGTGTGTGTGTGCCTGACTGATGGGATGTGGTTTCTCGTGTGGGTAAAAGGGAAATTTGGAGATTGGGGTGCTACAGCTTGTGGCATCAAGGATACAAGAGCGCAAAAAAAAAAAAAAAAAAAAAAAAAGTGGTGTGGGTGCTTTACAGGAAGGTTGCGTTCATCTGCACACAGAGCCATCCCATTTATGTGTGAGTCTGTGTGCAGCTGAGCAGAGACAGACAGACAGACAGACAGCTGAAAAAGAGATAGGACGGCAGGCCTCCGCTCCACTTTATGGGATCTGTTAATAAGAAGCAGGTGTCTGAATTTACTCAAGAATAACATCAACATCTTCAGGAGTTTTTCCATTCCTTTTTAAATATATGTATAATTTGTCTCCAGTTGAAGAAGCAGACTATGTTTATCAGGTATGTTCATTTTCTTCTGGTAATTCAGATAATGCTAATTCTAAGATATACAATATATTAATTACAGCACATTTATTAAGAATGTTTTGAAGCAATGTGAGACAAACCAAACTAGTTACATTTATGCTCAAATGGAATCTGACTCTTAGAATGCAACTGAATTTGTCAAAGTTAACAATGTTGATGATTCATGACAGCAAATATTAATATTATATTTATTAATATCCATTTAGCAAAAAAGTGCCACAACAGGGCATTAATGGTTATAGTTGCCCGTTTATTGTCAGATCTGGGGGAAAAATTTACACCCACACAGTTCAGTTATATAGTAAGAATTATATAGTACAATAATTCAAGAGATACTGCAAATTTGAGAATCTGTTGTTTAGAGGGACAAAACCTTACAGATATCTTCAGTAGCTTTTTTGAAATAGATAAGTGTATGCAATAAATGTATTCAGCAGTGTACATTTGAAAAATGGTACCTTAAAAAGTGCCCCCACACGTGTCCAAATACAGGGCACACAGAACCCTTTTAGCAGCCGTTTATACAGACTCTTAAAGGTTTATTAACAAAAAATATTAATTTCTGTTCAATAAGGTGAAGAACTGTTAAAGGATAATGGTTTGAAGCCAGAGTGGTTTGAAATCACACACACACAATGTCTTTGTTTTCTCCAATTTTTCTTAAGTTTTGTGTTTTAAATCAAATGGCATCCCTACTGTTGAGAATTAGACGTTATTATAACTTCCCTTCTGTCAGAGCTCAGTCAGAACGACCAAAACAGTTTTCCAAAGCTGCCCGCTCTGCTCGTATTGGGCCCAGTCGGCCTGCACAGCGTGCTGTTTTCCCGCAGATTGTCTTATCAGTGGTGGGCATAGCTGCAGCCTGGGAGGAGCCAACTGAAGCAAACCATTCATTTCTTTCACACTACACCCAAACAGTCATTTATGCCCACTGACTGTTTCATGCATCATAAAAAAGGAAAGTTTATTGTTGATTCTTATGTGGATTTTTAATTTGCCCTTTCGTCTTTGTGATAATTCTCTATGTTGCACATCAGTTTGACTCAGAGGAACAGCAGCCGGTCCTGAATGTGTTCAACAGCCAACTATGTTCTCCCTCTGAGGAGAAACTGCGAGGTAGGCACGCACACAAGAAACGATGCACAAATTAAGCTGTAGACTATGTTCATATCAGCACCTTTTTTCCCCCTTTTTTTTGGAAAATTTTCCTTTCAAGATATTAACAGCTCCAGGGAAGCTGTGCGGAGGAGCGCCCATGACAGCAAATTTCCCTGGAGCCAGGCCACATGGAACCCTTCAGGACTGTGAGATGGACGTGGCTTGGCAGGAGCTGATGGCCATCACAGAGCTGCAGGTACCTGTTCATCACCTGTATAATTGATGACACCTCAGCGAGGAATTAATCTCAATTGATTTTAATCTGCACAGTAAAAAAAAAATATACATACATATAATGCTGGTTGAAGTGTCCAGAGATAAATGCAGACACAACTTCCATAACTGCCACAGTAACTCTTGAAAAGGCAATACGCGTGCAGTCAAAGAAGGCAACAATGGCCCATTTGATTAATGTTAGAATGAAGAGATTGTGAGCAGGAGAAAGTGCTGTATGTTGCTTGTGGCCCCCTGCACGGCACAATAGGCATCTGTTCCACGGTGAAACCTGACCACCTGTACCAAAGCCCTCCATAGGCTTTGGCTGGCATTCTGAAGGTCCTCTATGATGAATCAGATTGATTTTCCCCACGTACAAGGACATGTGTATTATGTATGTGTATATACTATATATATATATATATATATATATATATATATATATATATATACCAAAGCGCCTCTCATTCATGCCATTTGATTTGTTTTTTTAATAGTTTGATGCCGCTGCTGAAGGCTCCTTTGACGCAATGCAGTACCAGAGTATGGAAGCCATGGTCCCTATGGGAGGGTATGGGATGGCCCCGTCCCATTCTGTGCCTCCTCCCGCCTCAAGCGAAAGTTATAATGGATGTTACCATGATGAGGTGCCTCTAAGTCACCGTGCAGGCAACAACATGGAGGCAATGTACAGCCACACGGAGACCCAGCTGAGCCAAAGAGTCCTCCCGGCCCCCTCTCACACGCAGCTCACGGTCATACCACCCGGGGAACAGAACAGTTTTCCAGGCCCAGGCCAGGTGCAGAGGGGGCCCAGCGCTCACTTCTCTCAGGGTCTGAGTCAGAACATGCTGTGGAGCATGCACGAGCGAGCACTGCACACTCGCTCAGCTGATGATTTGGAGTCAGATTCTGGACTGTCGCTGGGTTCCAGTCCATCTTTGGCCTCCCCGGATTACCCAGGCGGCAGCGGTGCCCCATGTTACCAGAGTGCAGATATGGGCCCAACCTATAGTGATGGCGAGGCTGACATGACCGAGTGTGTCCAAAGTGCACACATTCATTACTCCATGGAGTACCAGAGCCAGTGTCATACTTATGTGCAGTCTGCCCGACATCCATCTAATTTTTCCATGCAGCCCGTGGTATCGCATACACAGACTCAATGGTCCAGCAAAGAACCAGAGCAGACAGCTGCTGCGAACAGCCTGCATGTTGATCCCGGAGCGTCCAGCAGAGGGAACCCACACCCCAACCGCATCCCCACTCCACTGAGCAGAGACGAGCGCAGAGCCAAGGCTCTGAACATCCCCTTCCCCATGGACCAGATCATCAATTTGCCTGTAGACGACTTTAACGAGCTCCTGACTCAGTACACGCTGACCGACGCTCAGCTGGCGCTGGTGAGGGACATTAGGCGACGGGGGAAGAACAAGGTGGCGGCACAGAACTGCAGGAAAAGAAAGCTCGAGAGTATAATTCACCTCGAAACTGAACTGAACCAGCTTAAGACCCAAAGGGAGATTCTGTCAAAGCAAAGGTTCGAGTTTAAGCGCAGCCTGACTTTCATCAAACGCCGGCTCTCGGACCTGTATTCTCAGGTGTTCTCTCACCTGAGGGACGAGGACGGTCAGCCCTACTCTGTAGAGGACTACTCTCTACAGCAGACGCCAGATGGAAAAGTGTATTTGGTACCTCACACTATGAAGACTTGGGGGAAGCTTGATACCTTTGCATCAGACCTGCTGCCCGACTGTGCCAGCTGAATCCAGCCTGTCTCAACGTCACCTTAATGAATAGCCATGTCAGTAGGACTCCTTACAAATGACCACACAGGGTTGTTTAAATATAAAAACACTTTATTTAAAAATATAAAGACTGCACAGCAGTTATTTTGTTGACATCAGTGTGATGTTCATGCAGTAAACCTAAAAAAAGAGGAAAAAATTGTTGAAAAAAAATAAACTTTTTATGATGAAATCGATGTTTGGATGGTGTGTACCCACCTGTGAGCCACTGAAATGAAGCCAGGTTTTAAACGCCACCTGCAGTTCCCTGGAAATCAGAAATTTAAAATAAGTCAACAGCAGCCTCCATAAAGTACTGCTTATTGCATGCAATGTTGTAGGGCCTGCACAGTTAGGACAATTTTAATTCAGCCTAAGGTCAAACATTTATTACATTACTGGGCTACAGATCTTATTATCAGCTACATAACAAAAGATACTGTCAGTAGTTGAGAAGGCTGGTCTTACCTACAGACAACACTTAAGCCTTTCGGTAGCTGCTGTCTGCTAGCCTCAGGCTTCTGCTCTCACTCTCCCCTGCTTCAATGATCCTGGCGATGGTTTTGCTACTTCTCTCCCTCAGCTGGCTTCCATGGCTAGCCTTAAAGACTGCATGTAAGCTAGCATCCTCCAGATGATGAACTCAGGATAGCCTTTACCAAGCGATGGTCTCAGAAAAATGCACACATAACCATTCTTGCTGAATCAGAAACTTGCTTATGGAATAGTCCATTTGAACTATTATCACTGTTTTCCAATCTCTGGGTAGATTTAGTTTTCTCAACTCCTACAGATGCACAATGCAACTTTGACCCGCTTAGCAAATCAACCCTCCCTTTTCCCAGTCGAAAGAGGCTAACAAGACTGTATAAAAAAACTGAAATTTTATTTCAGCAAATAATGGTGCAATTACAAATAAAACCAGACAATGAAGAAAAATCTACATAAAACCTTATTGGAATGCTTAGTTTCCAGAAACATGAACAAACTTAAATGACCACCCTCCGTGATTTATCTACTTTTCATCTCTTCATTTCAGCAGCTGTAACCTGCCACAACTGTTTGGCTGAGCAGATTAGGAGGTAAACCTGCAGCTGTCCTGTTTCGCTTGCTCTCCTCGCTCTCCTAAGTACTCAGTCCTGTTGAACAATATGGAACAACATTGTAGTGTTAACTGTGCACTGACTTTGTACGACCTGAGATCCAGATACATTTTATTAGCTGCACTTAAGTCCCTGCAACTACGAACTTGCGCTTCATGATAGTGTAGTTCAGCCTCGTATAAATACTCACCTTCAGTTCAAAATCTTCCTCCACGGCCATATCCACTATTGCCAGAACCTCCTCCATACCCACCTGGGGATAACAGATTAATCAGAAATACAGAAAACTGGTGTCAATCCAGACATCGCTCGCATCCATCTTACCAAAGCTTCTTCCACCACCACCACCACCGAAGCCCTTCATTGGACCAAAGTTGGACGACTGGGATTCGTAGTGGCCCATGTCGTTGTAGTTGCTTCCACCACCACCTCCACAGCCATCTGAAACCACATGTCACTGAGCTCAACTACATCCAGCAACTGTTTAAATGAAAAGGTGAAGCCACAACACTTACTATAGCCATTGTTGTCATAGCCATTGCCTCCATAGCCTCCACCTCCACCCTGGTTGTAACCTTGGTTATACCCTCGGTTACTACCATTATAGCCACCAGGGCCCCCTCCATAGCCTACAATATAAATCCAATTAACAAGATGCCATACATGAATCACGAAAACACTGGATTTTTCTTACTTACCACTATCACCCCCATTACAGTTATAAGGGCCGTCATTATATCGACTTCTGCCACCTGAAAAATCAACACAGTTAATGCCATGTCCACATCCATGTTATAATGCATCAGACTGTCGCAGTCTTACCTTGACTGAAGCCTCGGTCATAATCGTAGGGCCTCCCATTGCTACGATTGCCTAAACAAAGCCATAACGATTACTTCAATGGGCAATTTTGTCACCATGTCCTGCTCAATACCACGGTAATAAGAACCTACCTCTCATTCCCATTCCCACTCCTGACGTCTGCATTTCCTGCCTTGTGAGGGCTTTCCTCACTTCACAGTTGTGCGAGTTGATTGTGTGGTATTTCTGAACTGTACATATAAAAAAAATAATTAATTGAGACTTTTACACCTGAGCAGTTTAGAATGTTGCAATTTGCATTTTTCATACTTACTGACAATCCGGTCAACTGGATCATGATCATCAAAGGTCACAAAAGCAAATCCTCTCTTTTTTCCACTATTACGATCGGCTATAATGTCAATGATTTCAATCTTGCCAAAACGTTCAAAGTAATCTCGTATGTGCGCTTCCTCTGTGTCCTCCTTAATTCCACCAACAAATATCTTTTTCACCGTGACATGGGCGCCTGGCCGGTTTGAGTCCTGTAATAATTGAAGACAGACATTTTCATAAAACAGAAATTCACCAGGAAACTAGCAGGCAAGGCAGTAAAAATACAACACACCTCCCGGGAAACGGCTCGCTTAGGCTCAACAACTCGTCCATCAACCTTATGTGGACGGGCCCCCATGGCTAAATCAACTTCATCTACTGATGAGTAGGTCACGAAGCCAAAGCCTCTGGATCTCTTGGTGCCGGGATCCCTCATGACCTAAATGGCAAATACAGTTCATAGGCTTGCAAGCAAAAGTCACCGAGGGTCTCAGACATAGCTCCAAGTGTTCGGGAGCACTCACCACGCAATCTGTAAGCGTCCCCCATTGTTCAAAATGAGCCCTCAGGCTCTCATCTGTGGTCTCAAAGCTCAGACCGCCGATGAACAGCTTGCGCAGCTGCTCTGGCTCGCGGGGAACCTACAAAGAGAACAGTATTTCCTATAGAATAACTGCTTTTCAATTCAACCTCCATCACTGTGATGTTGTGCCGTAGCAGAAGGCCACACCATTGTGCAGAACTCGATAGCGAACCAATACATGACGCAGCATCCATTGTTATGGAGCATGATCGTGCAAAAGCGTTTAGAGATGGTGTCTCGCCCTGCTAATGCATATAAATGTGCATTCAGGTGAAAAAAAAATAAAACTGACCCGCGGCCTTCTCGGTGTTCTAAAATGGCGGTTTTATTAAAGCTGGGGTAGTTTCGACAAGGCGACGTTAGCGTGATCGCTGAACCACGACAAAGACGAATGATTCCCGAGGCCAAACACAACACTTTGCAGCAACGATTATACTCCGTGCTTTTTGATTGCCACTATATTTTACATTGCTGACACGACAACAAAAGAGCACGAGGTCCAGCTGCTACAAAATGGCGGCCTCATACGACCTACACAATGGTGCAGTTCTGGCGAAAGCGGCTTTGAACGACGACATACCGCAAAAGCTTGGACGGTTCACATTTAATTGAGCTCATCTTTGCTTATATATATATATATATATATAAGGGAACAAATCCAGTACTCACGTCTTTAGACATATTTTAAAACAATCCTTGGCGTGTCAGATTTTTCGACGATACAAGCCTGCCGAGCCGCAGATGCAGTGCAGTAGAATAAATAGTAACGGATACACCTCTGCCCCGCAGCGATTGGTCAGCGGTTCCCGCTGCAGTCCGTCGACATCAACTGCTGAATGTTTATTGTGGCAAAGCCTGTCAATCAATCCTTACATCCAATTAAAAGCAAGAACGCGCATGCCTGCGTCATATCTAGAACCATTAAAAAGGACGTCTTTAACGATCTTTTTAAGTCCACATCTGTACTCATTTAAAACCGCTAAACACTTAGACATGTAAAATATATCTAATGTCAGGAATTATTTTTTTTAATTGTTTCATTAATCAGTAATTTGACGCCTATCCGTTTGTGATATGCATTTTGCTTAGATTATGTCTTCTGATGCATTTGAACACAAATGCTTAGAATTAATTTATATATTTGTATGGATGTTGAACACATTCGTAAAATGTTGGAACTCTGATTATAATGTACATGTGAAAAATCTGGGCCACCAGCTGACGGTGGGGGGGCGGGTATATTCATTGTGCGCCTGTAACCCGCGTTTTTTTTTTTTTTTTTTACTTACAGCGTTTAATGTTCCAGGCTAGACGCTAAAGAAACCTTGTCGGTGGCTGCACCGAACACAGGTCTATTATTATTGATAAGATACAGTTTTGTTTTAGCGTTGGCTGATAATACGTAGTGGTCTGCACATACAAAAGGGTAAGACCGTTTACTCAACATATTTCCGGCATTTTTTGATTTTGATATGCATTTCTTTTCAGTGGATAAATCGTTAGCTTATAGAAGCATTAGCCTGGATGCTACGGTGGTTAGCAAGTTACCTCACATTGCTATTTCTTTGCTTTAGCAAGCTATATAGAATATCGTTTTTGTTCTGTGCACATGTTGCATTTCTGTCCACATTTTTCCAATCGTTTCAAATATTTATTAAATAAATGATCGATTTATCAAGGCCTTTAGGTATCTATTGGGCTAAGTTAGATCGGCTGTTTGTAATTCCTGGCCTGACTGTAGCATATTTCATCAATGTCCACAAATATTTTTTTATTTATTTATTTTTGCGAGTGAAATGTTGGACCAAGTTACTCAATGTTGGCTTTTTGCAGTGTTTTGTAGTCTAATATAATGAATGGTTTGTACTGTGTTTAACGTTAGCTTATCTTCGTTTAGCCTACAGGGGACGTCCTGCTAGCCTGCAACAGTAGCCTGCACATCAGCAATCATCGCAATGGGCAAAAAGTCTCGTGAAGAGGAGTCTTCATCTTCCGATGAAGAGGAATATGTTGTGGAGAAAGTGCTGGATAGGAGAGTGGTGAAAGGGAGGGTTGAGTTCTTCCTCAAGTGGAAAGGGTACTCGGAGTAAGTAGTCTGCCAGTCTTTGCATCAGCACCAAACTAATTGAATATGAGTGTAAGACTGCATCATTTATATACACTCACAGCAAACAACGTTCTTTAAGAACTGAGATCCTATTACTGTTATAGGCAAAAAACGAGAGTGAAAATTTATCATCTGGTGTTCCTGTAATTTGAAAAGGTTACAAATCTTTATCCATAGCAGGTGAGTCTCTGTGTTCATGCTGATATGTTTCTTTGTGGACTTTCACAGTAAGCACAACACATGGGAGCCGGAGAAGAATCTAGACTGTCCCGAGCTTATTGCTGAATTCATGAAAACGTATAAGAAGAACAGCAGTTCGAGTTCTACGCCGAGCAGTGGAGGTAGCAAATCAAGCATGGGCTCATCAGGACGTCCCAAAGAACCAAGTTCTGCAAAGAAGAGGAGCTCAGATGATGAGGAGGAGGGTGGCAGTAAACCCAAAAAGAAGAAAGAGGTACAGAATACATTGATGCTATGGTGATTGTAGCTTTCATTCATGAAATGGGATTGGAGTGAGTGTATCGGGTTTAAGCTTGTACAGAGTAAGTATTGGTTGAGAAGCACATCTGATTCTTGCCTTAATCAGGATAGTCACTTTGCACCTTTCCATCTTTGGTGTCTCAAATGTAATTTTTGAAATTTTAGAAGATGTCTTACATTAAAAGAGGCCTGTGAGACTTGTCAAAACCAGTGCTAGTTTAAGGCTTTGTACCGTGTCATGAAGAGTTTAATTTCTTAGGTTATTATTAGAAATCATTTGACAACATAATTTTTTCTTTATTTTAATTATACTGATATGTTTTTCTTTGTTTTTAAGGAGGATGTTCTAGTTGCACGTGGCTTTGAGCGGGGGCTCGAGCCTGAGAAAATTATAGGAGCAACTGACTCGTGTGGAGACCTGATGTTTCTCATGAAGTGGTAGGTTTAATGATGTGTGTTGGGGAAGAAAATTTAGGCTGAGATTTTGACGGGACACTCAGATGCAGGAAAACAAATGGGAATACCTTCTTTTTTTCCCCACTGTTTTCCATATTTTACTTGATGTGCACTCAATGTAGAGGATTTTTCCCCAGTAAACAGTTGTTTCTCTTCTGGTAAACCTGTTAATGACC
>BJFM01000292.1:21803-33736 GCA_016586285.1 Arothron firmamentum | reverse complement strand
CCCCCCCTTGCAACAACCCAGCCCCCAGGAGTCAACCATTTAGATGTTCAGCACCAGTGAAGGGCTGGAAAGCAACCTCCCGTGACAGACGAGGGCCAATCAGAAGAGGAGATACGTGGAAGTCCTCACCTGCTGATGCTACCAGGAATCAGTAATTATATCAGCGAGTCATCAGCGTATAGCATGACCAGATAGACGCGCTAGTAGATTAGCCGAGCTTCTTATTTGGGTGAAATCACCACCTCCGCTGAGAGTGAGGAGGTTTTTGCGTTTCCAGCCAGGGCAGCGTCAAATTGCTAATGTCTCTTAGCCCCTCGCTCCTGTTTATTCACCGTGCCAAAGGAAACAAAAAGCCAGATAGCTCCTTGCTCTTCTACTCTTATCCCTCCATCCTTCCTCCCGCCCACCTCATCTACCTGTCAGCATAATGTCTGGTCATTTCCTCTTCCCTCATCTGCTCTTTTCCTCGGCCTTCCCTCCTTCCCTCTTAATTGATCACAGAGTCGCAGGAGAAAAAAAACAAAAAAAAAAAACCAGAATCCATGGCTTTGGTAACCCAAAACCAGGCCCCGGGCCTGTCCAGCTGGCCTCCGTCTCCTCACACACAATCAGGCTCCCACGTACAATCTGTGAGGAATATTTTCAAGCCCAATTGGAGCAGAGTTGCCCCAGATTAATGATTGCAGGGCAAGCAAACACACACGGCGGATGGCAAAATGAAGAGCAGCGGCTGGCTATCGCTAGCAGGTTAGATGTCTGGCTTGTGTGTGGGGCCGCTAGTTAGCTTAGCTAGCCTTCCAGCGAGCAGTCTGCGCCAGAAGGTGGTTTTCTGCCCAAAGCTAATCTCCTCAAACCAGGAGTCCGATGCTAACATCTGCCCCTGGTGTCAAGGACCAGAAATGGTTTTTTTTTTTAAATAGTTTCAGGCACATTCTTGAACGCCTATTTCACAGTTGCAGTAAACAGGCTCTGAGGCTGCTCTCCACGGCTCCTTCTGCAGGGTTTCGCACCTTCTAATCTCTCTATTGTTTGCGGTAAAATATGGGCCGATTTTTTGAGGACGTGACGAAAGCCGCGGTTTTTGTTCCAGCGGGAAGCGTTGCCGTCATCGCACAGAAAGAAAAAAAAAAAAACCCAAAAAACGGCTTTTCAAAGTTGACCTGTTTTACGCAACTTTGCAGCTTGTCGGGTTTAGATAAGCGAGAGGCTTCGGGATGAGCTGCTTCCTGTCTGGCATTCGCTCGGATGCTAACAGCGACGAAAGCTCCTTCGCCTTTGGTGAAACTCTGGTTGGAGCATGATCGCCTTGTGACTTCTGAAGCACCTGATTTAAATTTAGCAAAACAGCCTTTTCTTTCAGGAGCGGATTTATCTGACTTTCTTGCTTTCCTTCTTTTTTTTTTTTTTTTCAAAGGAACGTGTTACCAGGCAGCGCTGAGCCTAAGAGCCTGATTTCCGTGCTCCCGCCTACCGACGTCGCCGCGAGCTGCGGCGATGTCAGGACGCAGCGGAACGCGTCCCAAAACCCGTCCCAGTGCTAGCCCCGCTAATTAGCCCTCATCTTTCCATTGTTTTCACTCGCACCGATTGCTGTTTGCGGTAATTGCGTTTCCGCCCACGCCGGTGATTCACCGGCGTATTTATACATTTCTACACGCAGCCACGACACCTCTGCCGCACGCCGGGAGCTGCCTCGCTTTTAGCGCTCCGCCGAAGCGGCGGCAGGGACGGCAGCGGCGGGAAATGTGCCGCTGGGTTGTCAGGAAAGGTTAACTTTGGTTATTTTGGGTCAGAACCGCCGCCGTCTTAGTGCGACGGCAGCGATCTGCTGACTGGATGATGGGCGGAAATGTGACCTTAGCCGGCGCCGGTGGCGGCGGCGGCGCACGCCTGACTGGTGCGCTCCGCCCCTGAGGGACCGCATCGCTGTCGGTGGCGACGGGGAGACTGAGCTGAGGGGCCTGTTCCCACTGGTTTCAAGCTTTAAAGCTTCGATTTCAGGGAAAAACACAGACTTGGTTCACGCCTCTCAGCTCTAACCAAACACCGGTGTGGATAGCAAACACACACACACACACACACACACGCTGCCATGTTGTTGAGGTCAAAGGTTTTAAGACCGGGCTAAGATGGCAGAATGGCGGGGTCGCAAATTTGGCGTTTTCGCAGCCGGAGAAGGACGGACGGCTGCTGAGAAACAGTCCTGGGAGGACAACCCCACCAGAGCTTCTGCCTGGCACCAGCTCAGGCGCTGGCGGAGGCGCTGGGGAGCAGCAAACGGCACAGATCAGGGGGGCTCTCTGGTCCGTGGGGCGCCCTGGGACCCCTCATCCTTCAGCCTTCATCTGTGCAGTAATTGGCGGCGCCCGCCGCTCTTTTATTCCTGGGTCGGCTGCTCCAGATTGCTTCTCTGATTTACCGCAGACGGAGCCCGTCTCTGCCTTGAAAGCTAGCGTCTGAGCAGCGGCGGAGCTCTGCTCGGGTGGCGGGCCTCAAAGAGACGCGCTGCTGGAAAGGCGAGGAGCGGGAGGAGTGGAATTAGCTCCGAATATGCGCCTCCCTGGAGAGAAACGCACCCGCGGCTCTGGCTACACTTGGCCCACATGCTGGCTGTGACAGACGTCCCCACACCCGCTGCGCCGCTGCTGCGGGATCTTACTATCAGCTCCTCCCGGTGATCCGCTGGCCGCAGCGGTGCGGCTAAGCTAGGCGCTACCTGGGACGGCGACCGAGAGCCCTCCGCCACCGGGCCGGGCGCGCCCGTGGCTCCCAGAGCGGAAGCCGAGGAAGAGGAAAGCGCGCCGGCGAGCTCTAAAAGCAAATAGGTCCTCTGGTCGGCGAGGGTTAATGGGGTCAGATTGCGGGCTACGTGAGAGTGGGGGCGACCTCCTGACCTCCGGTGTTTATGCCCATATGCTGCAGAAAGTACAACAACCGCGAGGAAGAGGAGCGGCGACAGCTCTGGAGGAAGAGAAACACGAATATTTCAGGCCGTGGAAACTTTTAACGAGGCTGAAAGCGCTGAAGGCAATGCTGAGCATGTACGCTAACACCGGACAAAGGCGAAACTCGAAGCCAAACCAGCCGCCATCTTGTGCTGCTGGTGTCGTCTGCAAATAAAGACCAGTGGCAGCATCAGCTTCTCCCATTTTCAGGGACCGCCGCAACAAAAACAGTCAAAGAACCGCGCTCATGTTGGCTGAACGTTAGCTCCTGGGTCCTTGAATCCTTGAAAAGTACCATCAACAACAGGGGATTTAGTGGCTAACTCACAAAGTTCCTCTGTATTAGCATGGCTAGCCAGGGTTTATTGCTATATATCCAAAGCTGGGGGCTCTAGACGACTCTGGGAATATTTAGCTCGTTGCAGAGAGGCTCTGTAAACAGAAACATGCTGGTTCTTTTCATGGAAAAGCAGCTTAGTAAGACGACAGCAGACGAGGGTCATTGCCTTCCTAACCGTGCCACCAGGGGGCGATGTGGAGAACGCTGATTAATAATGCTTTAATGATTACAAAATATTTCTTTCTCTCAAACCTATCAAAATGGGGGAAAAAAAGGCTTATTTGTCGTTAAAGCTGCACTTTGCTGGTTAAATCTGTCGCTTCCTAATCAGCGCTCATTGCTTCCCATGCTTTCATCTTCCACTTTTAGACCGTTTGATCTTCGTTTGCTGCGGGGACGATCGAATCTCCACATCAGAAGGTGCGGAACGGGCGTGAAATGGCGCGATTAGTCGAGCTACCGGAGCCACATCCAACGCGAGCAACGGCGAGAACTGGGGTTTTGGTTTTTTTTAAGTTTGGAACATCTCGCCCGTAGCTAGCCTCGCGGGATCGTTTTTAGCCGAGTAGATCTAGAAGGAGAGCTTTAAAAGACACCCAAAAGAGGATTGTCTCTTTTTAAAGCCTCCACTGTCACCTCTGGCAGTTAGGGAGGAGGACAAGGGCAGGCAGGACAGCGTGTAGCAGTGGCCATCTATTGATAGAAAGTCCATCAATAGACCTTTTCCGGAGCGTCTCTCCGCTGGGCTTCGGGGGGGGACGTGAGTCCCACCTTCATCTGGAGGAAAATCAGAACATACAGAGAAGAAGTGAAAGGAGCTGACCTTTGAGCAGGGGCAGCGGCGTGAGTTCCACCTGGGAGCTCTGGTAGCGGAACTGGGACGAGCTGTGGGACCTCCTCTGTCGGGCCCGGCGCATGGACCTGCGCGGGAAGCCGTCCACCTTCTCCGCGGACGGTACCAGGAAGCCGGTGGTCGGCGAGGACGGGCTGGACGGCGGCAGCTTGGTCGTCTCCATGCTGGGCGTTTGGATGGATGAGCGGTTGGATGACGGGGCGGGCGGGCGGGCGGGAGGATCGGCGCTGCCGGACACCTCTCCGCGTGGGGGCGCGCAAGCGGGGTGCACGGGGAGGACGCAGGGGGTGAGCGGAGGAGACCGCGGAGGAGCGGGTGGCTATCGGGGTTAGCAATTGATCGGGATGAAAAGGCGCTCAGGGGTGGAGGAGGAGGAGGAGGAGGGGGGGAGGTGGTGCGGAGGGTAAAGAGGAAGGGTATTTCGTCGGTGTGGGGTCAGTCCCTCGCCGTGGCCCTCGCCGTCTCTCTCAGAGCCCAACAGGAAGTGGCAGCAGCAGCATTCCCGATGCTTTTCCCTTTCTTACGCACAGATGCAAATATCACTCGTGTCTCATCCCTGTGGAGAAGTAGTCCGCACAGATGATGCTCAGACAGGCGCGTCCCCTCGCACGCACGCATATACACACTCACACACACCTCTAGTGGTGTTACATACACACGCTATGTCATCGGCCTGAATCTGAATATGGATTGCTTTATGAGCAACAATTAGCCTCCTTTGCTAATCCGGATGGAACAAAAAAACAAAACAAACAAAAAAAAAAACAACAATAGCACCGCAGATTAGTTTCTATGTTCTCCCAGGTGGTGCTGTTTGTGAGTTAAATCACTGACTGGTCCTGGTGGTGGATGATGATGATAGAAAACCATCAATCTGGGCCCACCTTGGCTGCCGCATCACTGTTTCGGAAGGATCCTGGGTCGGACATCTAAAACGGCCGCACCTGCTGTGTTTTGTTCTTTTTCAGTCGCGGGCGCCTGGGGTTTGTCGTCGCACTTTATCCCTTTTCGACACAGCCTTTCCTCGTCTTGCGGCTCCGCGAAGACCTCACAGGGGCGGAGGAAACAAACCTGGCCGCGACGACATGTGCAGGTCCTCCGCCAGCGGCCGGAGGAAGAAATGAGCTCCGCCGCACCGCCCCGTCCCTACCTCCGCGGAAAATACAAGAAGAAGAAGACGACGACGACGACGGAGGGGAAGGAAATGGAGACAGGGCGCAAAAAGAGACGTCCTCCGTGGCAGCGGTGGATGGGAGTGTAAAAAAAACAAACAAACGCGAAGGTCTGTGTTATACAATAGCACCTCGTCTGGCTGTCAGACCGCCGCGTTCCGCTCTCGTCCCCTTTCTCGGATCCCGTTATCCGGCGCTCTCACAGCGCGAGCGAGCGACGTCAAGCGACAGACGGGAAGTGCAGAAACCAGGAAATGAAGAATTCAGACTTTCAGAATAAATCAAGCGTGAGGAACGTCAAATACGTGAAACTCGTATCGCATTATATAACGGGTTTGGCAATGGTTCTGAACACAGATTGGCGTAGAGTAGCGTCTATAAAATTGCCAAAAGGGTTGAAAGGGATAATTACATACAGATTGGTGCACTGTGAGGTTGCGAACTTACGTTTCTCGGAAACACTGTGGTTTAAATAACATCACATCTGAAAACAAAACAGAAAAGAAATAAAGGCAGGAATATCACAGTGTCATTATTTTACCGCCTATGAATACGTGTGTAAAATTGCCTCTGTAAGATCATGAAGGAAATGTCAGCTAAGATGCATTCCTCTGGTTGTGTGAAAATGTCAAACCACTGTCAATATTATAAAATAGTATAAAATTGCACTAATCAAATTTTTTCAAAACAATTACAAAAATTAAATCAATATTTAAGGCAAATTACTGACATCAACGGAGATGCTACAATCATGGCTTCAAATATTTGGTGCAAAAGATCTTAATTATCGTTTTTAAAGCGATTCTTTTTAGTTAATTGGTTTACAAATTATTGCATGTTTGATAGATTACACAGTAAGGGATATTAGATTAATCAAATATCATTTAAAAATAATTCACAACAGTTTGACTGCAGCCACGCTAGTCTTGGGCGAGAATTGTTTTACTTTGAAAGGCATGGCCGGATGTGTGTCAGCGTCTACGCATTGTTGTCTTTTCCTAAAGGTGGCGCAAGGAGAGATAGTCTCCTTACTGCAGATGACGCTATAGGATTTATTTATTTAATTATTTTTATTTATTTATTTATTTATTTGCTTTTATTAGCGTGGCGCCGTTTTGCCTCCTTCAATCACGTAATTTGAAACCATAGAACGCGTCAAGGCTTTCTCCTCCGAGAGCGACACCTCTGCAAACCCCTCTGGCTGCTGTTTCATCCTGATGTGAAAGAACGCTCTGACACCGCATCGATGCCCTCTCACCTTCCCTCGCACATTCCCCCCCATCTTCCTTGTTTCCTGTTTTAGGTGGGTGGGTGGGTGCGTTTTGGTTTTTTCCTTTTGCAGGGTTGCGTTTAATTAGTCAGCCACTGCTCTTCAAAGATTAAAAGAGTTCGTTTTTGCAGGTGTCCGGTCCGGTGTTGTGCCGTATTATCCATCTCTGGCGTGAAATGTGCCCCCGCTTAACTTTTGACAGGGAACTGGGAACTGCTAACACACACTGGTCCCATCTCACGCCGTGAAAAGTATTTAATTCGGAGATCAACAGGGGGAAAAAAACTATAGTAGGGGGAGCTGCATTTCACAGCAAGGCAGATGCTCTACAAGGATGGCAATGCATGTAATTACAGTGATAAAAAGGGAATAATAATTCTTTGTTTTCACATGTCCTGAGTTAAAATTGTTAAAATGAGGATTGATCATCTGTTCTGTGTTTGACTGCTTTTGACTTGGAGGTATGGAAACAACAACAACATAAACAGTAACGACCATTATGCAAAAAATAGTTTTATTTGATACTGCTTTTTGTTTTCAACCATTTGCTCAGCTGTTATAAAAATGTACTTGCATAAGTTATGTTTCAAAGTTGTTTTTTTAAAGGCTCCTTTTTTTGTCAGTCTATGGCTAACGTGCTGCTCAGTAATCAATTGTTGATGTCTGTTTCTGTGTGGAAAAAATAATAATAATAAAAAAAAGTAATACATGCAGCCTTTAGAAACAGAACTTTCTCACACTAAATTATTGTCGCTAATGCAATAAAGTTTGCAACAAAGAACCAATTTTTGCAGGTATATTAAGCGATGTCATCCATGCACTAATTTAGAGACTGTTCTAAGGACTCTTTTTATATTTCAACAGCTTTTCATCAAGCACACAAATAACACAACACACACTCACAGCACACCAATACCTAGCTATGCTAATCACAGATTAGATTGTTTTATGGGGGGCCAAAAAAATGCAGAGCAGGCATGCAATCACGAGGGTGAAACACCAGCAGAGGCTGCTCTGTTGGGCACAAAGTTCATGAGCAGCAGGTTATTTTCAAGCTTTGAACCAGCAGCCACTTTGGAGAGAGAGAGAGAGAGCCAGCGCTGACGAAGGCGGCGGACGCACATCCTTCCTGTGCATGCAGGGAAAGTTTACTGTAAAAAAAAAGACATTTCAAAGTAGATTTGTTGCACAGTAAGGACAGGAGGTGACTGATGGTCAAACTACCCTTTTTTTTTACCACTGCCATGAATTCCACGGACACGAAGGGAAATGAATGAATAACACCCCCATGAACCGATGCAATCAACTGCTTCCCCGCTAGAGGGAGCTGATGAGCCGGCCAGATGAATCGCTTCTGTTCCCAAGAAACATGCAGCCTTGGAGCTTAAATGACACACAGCGGGGCTCGGTTACAAGAGGTAGAAATGAAGTGATATTTTATTTAAATTAAACATGAAATGTATAATAGTTGCTATCTATCAAGAAATGTAGTTAAATCATAATGAAACGAAAGACTTTTATGGATTAATAGATCATAATAATCAGAGATAATCAATAGCAGCAACAGTTGGTGGGCATGTTCATGATTTCACACTCAATTGCTTAACATTAATATTAATAAATGTCAAATAATTTCCTAACGTTCTATTAAAATAAAAATAAAAAAGGTAAAAAAAACTATGGTCAGTAAGTGTGATTCAGTGTTACGTCAGGCGTTCACGCTGTCGTCCCACACAGTTTAAAGGCTTCTGTTAATCGCAGTTCCTTGAAGGATGCGGGGAAACTGGTAGTCAGACAAAAACTCCACGTCAGAGTTTCACAGCATGACGTTTCCCTCGTGGGGAGATTAAATTTGGCTCTTCTGGGAGCCGCCTGGAGTCAGTTCCAACCTCGTCGGTGACCAAACAATGAGCGTTGAATCTCAGCGGGCTAAAGTGCAAAGATGTGAGGGTTATTTCGGGAACTGCCGTGCCCCGTACGGAGGCTACTGTTCGGGAAAGGCGGTTTCCATTTCGAGCTCTTGTAGTATCCAGTCGTTGACCTCGAGGAGCTCCTGAAAGCCGAGGTCCCTGGAGGTGTCCTCCAGGAGCGGCTGCTGAGCGAGAGATCCATCCGAGGTTCCGGCGGAGGTCTGGGGCGCTCTGGGGGGGCTGGGGACGGTGAGCAGGGAGAGAAGGAGCCCAGGATTGGCGGCAGAGTGGTGGCTGTGACCTGGCTTTGAATCGTCCAGGATTTCATGCAGGGGATCCGGGGCAGCCTGGGCGACGCCCCCAGGACGCGGCGTTTGAGTTGGGGGGCGGGGGGGGTCCCAGCCGGGGTAATGAAACAAAGAGTGAGGCGCGGGGGCCGTCATGACGGAGGAATGCGGGGAAGATTTAGAGCTGCCGGAGGAGAAGAGCTTACAGGACGGGGCCGTGGGAGGCGGGGGCAAAGGTGAACGCCCTCCGAAGGAAGTCGAGGGTGTAGCGGCTGAAGTGGGGGCGGAGGCCTGAGCAGAAACCGGGCAGGACACGGAGCGGGGGGCCACAGAGCCAGAACCGGGATCCTGGAGGCGGCAGAAAGGCTCGTGGCGCTCCAGGGCGGTGGTGTAGAAGAGGACGGCCCTCTCTAAGGACGATATCTCCTTTCTGAGGGCCGAGTTGGAGGCCTCCAGAGACTCCAGCTCCTGCGGTGGAGACAGATAACGAAGCGGTGACGGGGGAGAAAGGAGCAAGTTCAATGCATCGAAACCAAGCATTGCGCCGCTTTTGTTCAGTCGGAACCATCAGAAAAAGGGACGGGAGCCCCGTAGGGGGCCGAAAAAAGACTAACCGAGTCAGCTATGTCTTCTTTATTTCATTGGAGTGACACCGCTCGGCCGTAAAAGCTAATAAAAGTCGTACATCACAGCACAACTAATAAATGCAATCACAGCCCGCCCACGTAATCTCACTCCAGGCGTGACAGGTGCCATAAGGAAGCACAACAGCAAAGAGAAAGCAATCCTTTCTGGGACTCTCCTGTAATGGAAACTGCCGCGCCGGACGACGCGGGCGTGATGGACGACTGACACGTCCCACAAGTCCAGCGTTAGCTGGGGCTAAGGTGTGTGCTCGTCAGCAACGAGGCAAACAAAGACTCAGACGTGGACTACAAACCACTCGACACAGGGCTAGCTCGTATGATGAGGTTTAGCACTTAGCTACGATTAGCTAATTCGCTCGAATTTCATCGGACAACAGACACTACTGAGCGAGCTAACACGCAAATGCCTTTCATAATTAACCTACACCTTCATATGTTTGGATAATAGCAGCCCAATCTTGACTTTTTTGGCTTTACGAGCGGCGTTGGTGTAAACTCATAAAACGTTCTAATGTTTACCCAAGAGCCAATCAACGCGAGCAACAAAGCGCAGGTGGAGAGATTAACGGCCAACGGGCTGCAGATTAGATAATGAATAACTTTAGCCGAGATACAGGCGTTAAAGCCACGCTGGGCGCCGTTAGAGATGACTGGAGAGGTGCCGAAAGAGAAAGCGATGGAGGACCGAAACTGAAAGCTTCGACTCCTTTAAAATAAAAACATTTGGAGAGAAAAAAAAAAGAAATAAGCCCACTGGAGCAGAGCAGGAAGGAGCATGTTTGATTTTTAGAGTAGAACCGGTAAATGTGCTTGAAAAGAAAAGATACTTTGGCACTTAGTTGGGATGGTTGGGGTCAGGGTCGTACATTATGCCGATGAAAGTCCTCACAAAGATAGAAGTACAAGGCTCTGTGTGTGTGTGTGTGTGTGTGTGTGTGTGTGTGTGTGTGTAAGGTTAGGGCCTGTTCAGACTGAGAGCTCTTCTCATAAGGAGAGTATTTACAAGAAACAGCCATCAGGGCAGATTACACAATCTACACACACACACACCCCACACAGTCACACTGACTCCCTGTGTGTGTGTGTGTGTGTGTGTGTGTGTGTGTGTGGGAGACCTGGTGAAGTTGGTCAGCCCTCTCTGTCTGCTTTTTCCTGCTCTTCCTGGCAGCTTCTCTGTTCTTCTGCTTCTTCTTCATCCCCGGCTGTCTCAGCCCTCCGTCATCTCCTTCTGGTTCCTGCGAACATCAGCGGGACTGATGTCACATAAAGTTCCCAGCGTGGACGCGTTTCCCCCCCGGGAAATAAGCACTCATTGGACTAAAACTCCAGCCGTATGTCTTGCTGGGATATTTCCGCTCATCAGAAGAGCTTCTCTCACACACTCCTGCAAGATCAGCGAGATTTCACGGTGGAACGCTAACCTTCCAGAAGGTCACATAAAAATCAAAACCGAATGTGTTCTCTCTAGTAAAACAGGAAGTTCTTGTGGGTTTTTGTTTTTTTTTAAAGAATGAGGCTAACTTTGAGGCGCAGATCCTCCCTGGACAAATACAGTAGAGCTGTGACAGTAAATGTGTCTTCCTCCGGTCAGGTTTCCCATCATTCCTCATGACCTGCTGAGCTCTGGCCGCCCCGGTCATGTAAATCATGTCAATCACGGCCACTGTAATTGCATCATTTTGTAGGTCCTTTCATGCCTGAAGAGCTTTCTGTTGGTGTCCTTGAGGAAATTATTTTAGTCACTGTTGGACTCGATGCATTTGATGGCCAAAAAAAAAACAAAAAAAAAAACAGCTTGCTGTGAAAATGACTTAAACAACTGCTACACACCTGAGATTGACCCCGACAGCAAATATAATCCATATTTTGACCAAATTCACATTTCTCTGATGTGTTTCTGGTTCATCAGGGTTTTTTGTTTTTTTTTTTCTTTAATTGTTTGGTTTTAAAATCTCACTTACCGAGCCGGGTGCGTTACTGTGTCTCTCCTCTGTTGACAGTGAACTGGAGCTGTTGGACATGTCCACGGTGTCCGTGAGTGAAGGCCACATCACCTCTCCCCGCGGATGATCGTCCAGGGACCCTTCACCCATTATCCGCGTTCCCGCAGGACACAGCCCATTCAGCGGAGGTGCGTTGGCGGCGAAGCGGCAAAGATGAACCGGCTTGAATAAAGAGATAAATACTAAATAAATAAATAAATAAATGGCGTTCATGAAACTGCGGCGTCTTTCCGGTGAGAGCAAAAGTCTGCGCGGTATGCGGAGTGAGTCAGTAGTCGAGCTGCTTTTGAGCGCAGGAGGAATCGTGATGCAACGGCATGCTTTCACTTTCTCTTTATATTTAAACTCACCCAGTGTGGTTCTTTGGGTGGGGTGCATTCACGTGAGGGGAATAAATGTTTCGCTTTGTTGATGAATTCTAAAATTAGTTGCCCTGTGATTAAATGTCGAAACATGTTTCATATTATATATATATATATACTGTATATATATATATATATATATAT
>BJFM01000292.1:7530-21758 GCA_016586285.1 Arothron firmamentum | reverse complement strand
TTTTTTTTCAACTCTGGTCGGATATTTTACGACGGAGCTGGAAGGCATCATGAATGAATGGAAAACAGGATTTGGGAATTTCTTGGCCAGTTACGGGAAATCAATACCCAAGCGCTCACGTGCAGGAGGAGTCTGATTTTTTTTCTTTCTTGCCTTTTCACAAAACATGAAAAAAACTTACTAAAATTAATTTGACACGCATTTCTTTAATATCGTGGCAATATAGATTTATTGTGGTGGTCTAAGATATATTGATATAAAAGAATTAGAGAAATAATCTCTTAAATATAAATTGCGAGTCAATTTCGAGATGCGGGCGCACGGGGGCGCCTATCCCACTCCCATATCCCAAATCAGCCCCTTCTCTACAGCCGCACCTTAAAAAGAGTACCGGCCAATCAAGCGCCTCCCGGAGTATTATTCAACCAATCAGTCTTCACTCTTCCAGAAACAAACCAATCGGTGGCTGTGTGGGGCGGTACTGGTATTTAGCACTTCCTGGGTCGCAATGCTTGTTGTTACTCACCGTATCTTAGCTGTAAAAAGTGTCACAGTTGATAAAAGATAAACCGTTTTATAAAAACTCTGAACCGGACACCTTCACGATGGGTTTGCTGACGATTCTAAAGAAGATGAAGCAGAAGGAGCGAGAAATGAGGCTGCTAATGTTGTATCCTTGTCACGGTGTATTAGCTTAGCTGGAGACTAGCATCCATGTGTCTATCTTCGCATAAACTGTGTAACTATGAAACAACAACCCCGTTAGCTATTTCCTGGATTACATCTGAGTCACCTCTGGTGCTCGGTTGTCGATTTTGTGCTTTTAGCTTTTAGCATCGTCATGGTGTGCGTTAGTTGATTAACCTGGTACCTGCAGAGGGCTGGATAACGCAGGCAAAACGACCATCCTGAAGAAGTTTAACGGAGAAGATGTGAGCACCATCTCTCCGACGCTGGGCTTCAACATCAAAACTCTGGAGCACAAAGGGTAACAACTTGAATGAAGCTGTTTTAAATCCCCGTAAAACCCATACGGCCATATAAGGACCGCAGTTTTCTGTGTTTTCTAGATTTAAGTTGAATATTTGGGATGTCGGGGGTCAGAAGTCCCTGCGCTCCTACTGGAGGAACTACTTTGAGAGCACAGACGGGCTGGTGTGGGTGGTGGACAGCGCTGACAGACTCAGGCTGGAGGACTGCAGGCAGGAGCTCATGGTGCTGCTGCAGGAAGAGGTGAAACTCAGGCTATGGAAGCCTATTTCTCGAAATAGGAACGTGTCTGAGTATTTAGCAGAAATGTGTCGATACTGGTTGTTTGTGGTTAATTGTCTCCCTCCCACGCAGAGGTTAGCTGGTGCAACACTGCTGGTGTTTGCTAACAAACAGGATTTACCCGGAGCTCTGTCCAAGGATGCAATCAAGGAGGTAACGACCCCACGGCACTTTCCATGTTATTGCAGGTCATGTGATCTTAATCATGGCTGTTCTCCTGCAGGCGCTGGCCCTGGACGAGATCAAGAGCCACCACTGGTGCATCATCGGCTGCAGCGCGGTGACCGGTGAGAACTTGCTAACTGGAGTGGACTGGTTACTGGACGACATCGCTGCCAGGATCTTCACTGCAGAGTGATGGACAAGTTCCCATCGCACTCAGAACTCGAATGAACCGAAACCATTTTAGGATTTGAGGACCTCCATCTGGAGTGCTGGGATTAACTCGCTTTGTCAGTAAAAGGCTGATTTTGGGACAAACGACTTCACTTACTGTTATTTATGCAGCTTTCTGGTTTAACAGCCTCAAGGACAAGGTGGATACATTTACTTTAATCGATTAAAAATGCTTTGCCAAGTCACCCGTGTCTCAAATCCATGATAAACATTAACACACAAGCATCAGTAATACTGTCAAAACAACTTTATTGCTCAAACTACTGGGAAAATTCCATAGATGAATTCAGCCAAGTACCGACAGATCCTGAGCGTCACAATGGCGCCACCTTCAGACTCAAACCTGTAACAACAAGCGTTACTTGCATAAATCCTTATTAACTGTAGCTCAGACACGTTTTGTTTCCACATCTGGCTTTATGAGGGTGTTTTATTCAGAGAATACCAATCAGTCACAAATAATCAGACTGGGGCGGTAACTTACTCATCATTTGACATTTTTTTAACCCAACAAGTCCTGACTTGAGCATCATTTACCTTCAGTGATCCAGGCCCGCGTGTACGACAGAAGACCCCCATCAAGTCCAACCTGTAACACATCAGCAGTAAGTTCATCTGCTTCAATGGAGCGGATCACGACGTTCTAACACAGTTCCCGTCAGAAAAATACCGATCAGTCATGAATCATCAGACTGGGGCGGTAACTTACTCATCATTTAGTGGGATTTTAAGTCAAATCTGTGTGAAAATAAGCATGTGACAGATGCATACCTCAGCTGAGACACCAGGTCAGACATCCTCCCTGATTTCAGCACATTCAACCTGTGAACACATACAAATTAGATTCCAGCCCATTAAGACAGCTGAGAATGAAACATCTGGTCATAGGTTTCCATTCAGACTGTTGGTAACCCCAACGAGTCTTCCCCTGACTGCCAAGGCAACGCCAGTGGGTTCACCTTTTCAGGTTCTGGCGTTGACGCGAGGCGTAAGACGTGTGCGGGTGTCATCACGAAGGAAACCGGATCCCTCCAACGTCAACACGTCACATGTTCACTCACCAGGAAGAGGATCTTTGGCGGCAACTTCAGCACCCGACAGCAGAACCCTGGAAAGGGAGACAACTTTAGGACCAGACCGCGCTGGTTTTCAACCGCCAACCCTGGTCTACACTGATGTCAGATATTCCGTTTTCTCAACAGCTGTTCAGACGAACGAGATTCCAAATTTCTCTCATCATTGTCAGCAGGTCTGGGGAGCTCTGGAGTCGCCGCTCCGGATCTTACCTCCGGCTGGAAGCATCCCGAGGAGGCCCGTCAGGCACCTGTGGAACACAGAACAGCTCCTGTCAGATCAGGATTTATTCCAGCTAGGTGCAACTACGGGAGGAGCAGAGGTGGCTGAAGCGCAGCTGCTCAGATGTTCCTGTCGTTTCACATGGGGTCAAAGTGAGCTAAGTTTCATCATCATTGCACTGCGCCGCCAACGGGTGCAGGGTTGAGCTCACCTGGCAAGGTCGGCAGCCTCCATCCTCCACAGGGGAAGCTGCAGGAAAGACGGACAACATTAGACTATCACCACAACAAAGCTGCCACACGCAGAAGTTCTGTTTGATCAGGGCTTTGGTGACAAACTGCCATGGGGCAACAGCCGTCCAGGTGTTTGATGGGTTCAACCCCATTTCATCCTTTCAAACGGTCACAACCCTCATTCAGATGTGTGTTACACCTACATTTGTGAGTCCTCATCCATCCAAGGTAGCATCTTTATCCTCAGACATCCTGCCTGGAAGACAAAAGCCACATCAATCCCACGCAAATACATTAAAAGATGCATTAGTTTTCATCCTGGGGATCAGATTCAAGTGTGACATCACTGCAAATCAGGCATATGCTTGTCATTAATTTAGAATCATCACGTGAAAGCCCCAGTAATTCACAGAGCGGAGGCTCGTTTGTCGCTCACCTCTTCACAGGTCTGATCGCTGGAGCTCAGCAGAAGCAGACAACAGTCTGAAAGGAAGATCAGACGTTAGGCAGGTAGTGAGAGCTTAAATATGGCTATATGCACTGAAGTGGGCTTATCAGATTTAAAATGTGGCATCATTACTGTCAGGCATATGCTTGTCTAGATTAAGAAATCATCCCCTACAGCCACTGCTGAACTGGTTTACCAACTCATGTTAGCTCTTACCTGCTCAGTTTCCTTCATTTTCAGCATGGATCTGACATCTGAACAAGAAACAAAAACGACATTTCACTGAAGAGAGTCGAGTTTCCACCTTTGAGCTAGTTAGCATGTGCTGTTCTGCTCAGAATCTGGTAAAGAGGTTTCTTCAAAAGCCAATTCAGTAAGAGAGAGTTCAGAGACTCATCACTGCAGCACCGAGCAAAAAGACTTAACTCAGGATGTGGATGGAAAAGTTTTTTTTACCTTAGTTTCCAGTCGTTGAGCCTGGAAAAAACAAGACAAAGACTAAGATTTTGACCTATTTAATTTAAAACAAAAAAATCAATACCTGCACACTTTAATCTCGCTACTCAGTAGATTGAAATAAAGTTTCCTCAACGGATTTTCAGTGAGAGAGTTCAACAACATCATTGTAGCGCCATGGTTTATTACATCACCAGCTAGGCTAAACACATGAATTAAAAAAAAGTTGTAACCATTTACCTTTTGCTTTGCTTAAATTCTGTTCTCGTCTTCATCGTCCTGCAAAAAGAAACAACGAGTTAGCATGGGTAGCTACATGGCTCGTGCTCCACCGGTACGTCGCGAGTCTGTGCACGTGCCAAACACGTGTTAGCAGGGTTTAACGGTGTTTTTAGGAACGTCTCATCAGATTTAATGATTGCAATCACAGTACATTCAGTACAGGTCTGTGAAAATTATCATCATTGAGACGTCCATTCGAGCCTCAGATCACCAGCATTACCAAAAGCACTGAGGGAGATTACATGCGTCTTTTAAAGTAATACTGCACCATCAATAAGGAAATACAGCTATATTTGATCAAACAATGTTTTTTCCATTGAAAATATTTAGTGCATTGATGGATGGGTTAAGATTGCGTTGCAGCAGTGATCTGACCTGAAATGTAGCTGAGCTACCGGTTAGCACACTGTTACAGTACGTAAAAATTCCAAAGCTGTAGCGCTCGATTACAGCTCTGCTGGATCTCCAACAAGGTTGCAACGTCAAACTTGTCTCGTAATACGGGAATTTTCAACAGAATAACAAGTTTAAAGCGTCAGAAGCAGATCTTACCAGACACAGACGAACGGAGGAAGTGGAAGAGGAAACCGGTTCGTCTGCTTTATATGTCCCCCTCGTATGGGCTCCTCCTACCGACGCATGTTTGAAACGCTGGACCATAAAAACGACCAACTACCGTTTAGGGCCTACATTTGCAACTTCGAATGTTTAAAAAACTTATTCATCCACAATGTAGTTATTATTGTTATCAGCAACGACTTTACCTTCATTTTTACCTTTTTCTTCTTTGAAAAATGATTTGAGAGCCCCCCTTCTTGACGTCATTTCCCTTCAGAGAGCTTTAACTCCGCAAGATGGCGACAAAGGTGCCAAAAAGTTGTGACATGACTAAATAAAATTGATGTATTAATGATCCGATTTTGTACATTTTTTGTGTATTTGTACCTGTATGGCTTTAGTTTATATTGTTTTACTTGTTAATACTTTGTTGTGTTGCAATGAAAGTAATTCAAATGTACTAAATGTAATCTGAATTAAAGTAATTTTATATTTTTTTGAATGAGCAGTTGTGGAAAAGGCTGCCTCCTGATTTTTATGGATTTGAAATGTAAAAAAAAAATCTATATACTTGAAAAGCACGAAACTGCTTTACCTCTGGTATTTTTGGGGGGTTTTTTTATGAGTCAAAACACAAGAATTTGGAACCTAGTGGAACTTCAACATAGCTCAATAAATTAGGTCTTTATTTACTTGCCCTCTGTAAAGTTTTATGACTTCAGCCTCTCTGATGACAATTCAAGCATCACATGTTTCATTTAATAGATGTTCAGGCATTCTTAAAACGACATTTTTATGTTGCTAAAACCTCTAAGGTTATTAATAAAAATTTAAAAAAGAAAGAAAAACAATCATCTTTGTACAACACATGTGCTCTTGTCCCATCAGGTCTACTGACCTTCACCAGAACTCAGCGAGGAACATTATCTCACAGGGAAGTCAAACACAGACAAGCTGCTCTATCTGTGCACACAAATGACAGAAAAACCATTAACTGGTTTAAAACACACACACACACACACACACACACACACACACACCACTGTAAAATTTCATCCCGACAGAACAGGCCATCATCTCTGGTTACACATCAACTCTTGGGTAGTTTCATCGTGTTAAAGCCAAAGTTTTCAAACTTCCATCCTTCTTCTGAAAGCTTCATTACAGCGGCCGGTTTGTCACTTGGAATTCAGCAAACGTGGCGCCGTGGTCCTGCTTCTCCTTCAGCGAGGGCGAGGGCGAGGTCACGGGCGTGAGCGTGACGCTGTAGAGGTTGGCGACGAAGGCCTCCCAGCCCCGTCGGAAGGCCCGGTCCAAGGCCTGCCGCAGGAGAGAGCAGTTACTCAGCTAACATCGGAACAACCTGCAATCGCTTCATTTGAAATCTGTTTGCGTGCAACATTTTGCAGTGGAAGCGATGGCAAATGGCTCAATAAACGTGCACTTTCGCAGATTAAACACGGCAGGAACACTGTGCACTTAAAATGCAAATAAAACGTTCTTTATTTGAGTTCTTGTGATTTACTGCCGTGTTCTATAGACTCTGGACCCTGTCGCTGATTATCAGATGCAATCGGCGTGTACGGAGCAGGAGGTCAGGCTCCGAGGCCCGGCGGCGGGTGCTGATTGGCCGACAGCGCTGGAATGTTTTTTATGGTGTGGGTTTTAGTGGGTGGGCCGGCGATGGCATGCTCCGTTGCACTGATCAAAGGGCGTGATATAGGAGGCTCAGGAATGTCATGTGTGTCTGGACGGTAGCGGAAAATCTGGAGGAACATGCGAATCAGGCGACGTGCTCGTGCAGAATGTTCCGTTATCTTTAGCTGATCGGTCGGTTTAGCATAGCTAACCCGTTAGCTATGCTACCCTTTGGAACCTTAAAGGGCCGTTTGAAGGTTCACACTTGGTGTTAAGGCTGAGGGTTGGACTAGGGTTAGGTTCATAGGGTTAGTTGGGATGGTTGGGGTTCGGGGCTGCAAATGTCCTCACAAGGATAGCAGTACCAGTGCACGTGTGTGTGTGTGCATTTTGGCCTCACTTCAACAAACTTTGTCACAAGAGACCTGCTTATGTAACCTCCGGCAGCTTACATTTTAACCAGCTGATCTTAATCTGGAATTTGTGCAAATCGGTGCACTGACAAAAACGCCGGCTCGGACACGTGCTGCCCAAAGGAGCGCCCTCCGCATTCGCTCACCTTGCGATAATTCTTCACCGTCATCCTCTTCACCATCTTCATCCCCTCCTCCTGCTCCCTCGCCGCCCTCCTCTCCTCCTCCCCCTCCCCGTCCCCGTCCCCGTCCATGTCCCCGTCCCTCCCCCTCTTCATGTGGCGGATCAGGACCCGGTCGTCCGCCTCCTCCCGGGCGGCGAAGTGGACGAGCGCGGGATCGCCGTCGCCTCCAGGGTGCTCCTCCGCCGCTGCTACCTGGATGACCACCTCCTGGCAGCCAGGGGCCTCGGTCTGGACGCCCCTGGGCCCCTGCTCCCCGCCGGGGTCCCCTTCTGCCTCCTTCTTCTTCCTCCTGGAGCTCCGTCTCCACCGGCTGCTGCGGTGGCTGGCCTCCCTCTGGAGCAGCGTCTCCCCGTCATCCCCCATCCGTCCTTCGCTGAAGTCCCCGGCCTTCTCCCTCTGGCCTTCCTCCACCTCCCCCTGCTCCTCCTCTCCTACCCCTCTGGCGTTGGGCTCGTCCAGGCGACAGTAGAAGCCGGCGGACTTGTCCAGAAACTTGGGGCTCCTGATGGAGCTCCGCGCAGAGCCCTTCCTGGAGTTCCTGCCGATCGTCATCTTCTCTCGTCTGTCGTTCTTCCTCTCTCGTCTGTCACAGCTCCGTACCTCTAAAAGGCCGGGGCAGCGAGGGAGGGAGATTAGAGATTAATGCCGTTACGTAACCCTGCCCTCAACCTTACTCTTTGGGCCCCTTTCTTTGACAATCACTTCACCTGAGCTCTAAGTGAATTTAATCTAAATTCAAGTGATATATGATAAAAAAAAAAAAAGAAGAAGCTTGGGGACGGCGTTATCAGGGCCGGGATGATAACTGAAAGTTGCCACGTTCCCACAAAAGGAGACTTTGACATCGATGGGACCAGTTGGATGCTCCAGAGGGGCCAGAATCGATGACTTCACCTTCGCGACACATTCCTGATAACAGGGATCAGATCAGCTGGTCAGACTCCAGCGACTTCACCCTTTCAAATCTCATCGCTTTCGAGAGACGTGGTGCATTTTGGAGGACTTCAACGCAGATTAAGAACATTTCACGTGATGAAACACTGATGGTTCGACGCGTTGTGAAGCGACTTTGCGTCTTAGCTGTCAGCTGCAGTTCTAGATATTTGCAAAGATTTTTGCAGAGAGAAGCCATGACCGTCTGAAATCATGCCTGTGAGACTTTTCTGGGATTGTTTTGATCGGAGAGACTAATTTTAACCAAGCTTGATCACAGCACGAGTTTAAAACAGCAAACGACAGTATAAAAATACGAGTAATATGTGTAAAGGTTCACAGTTTGAGTGGGTTTCTTAAAAAAAATCCTCATGTTAGAAAAAGAAAAATCTAAAACAGTAGGTATCAAAGATTTTATATTTGTAAGGCTAAAAAAAACCAAGTTGAAGTAGAGAAAGTTAAGAAAATGACTTGAACAGAGCACTGAAATCAAGGAGAGCTGGAAGTGATTGTAATATAAATCTAAAGAATAGAAATGCAAACTCTTTTACCTGAGATCGGGCTGCTTTCTCCTTCTCTCTCTCTCTCTCTCTCTCTGCCTCGTGTGTGAGAATGTGTGTTTGAGGAAAAACTCTGCCGGTTGACTGATAGCTCAGGATACTCCCCTCGCACACGTCACCCTGGCTGAACCTGTCGCTACCAAGGCACGCATGTGCGCGCGCACACACACACACACACAGGAGCTCTCCCTCTCAAGGGCTCTTTGTGTCTTACATCCACACACACACACACACACACACACACACACCTCCCCTTTACATGTTCAAACACACTCTGACTCAGAGGAAAGTGATTTAAAAGCAGGAAAACAAGCTACTGGGACGAGACGGCCTCAATAAATCCTGTTTGAAGAGTCAGCGGCCATCAATCATTAAACCTGGTCTTGAATAAGCCTCCAGCGTCAACATGTGAGAGTCTAACACGCAGCCTGGATTTAACATTCCGTTAAGAAACACTGGAATTTGCATGTAATCATAACGACAGCATGAATCCAAAAAGCTTCATTCTGCAGGCCTGGTCCAGATGGTCTGTTCCACTAGTCACCATTAGGCGGCGCTGAAGGACATCTTTGTCTGATTACAATCCAATAAAAAGGCCCGAGACCGGAATCGAACCCTTAACCTTCTTGCTGGCTGGGCCAAAGACTGAAATATATTCGATCTATTTTGTTGTGATGCTATTTCAGTGATCAATCTTGGGTGGGACAGGGTTCGAGAGCTTCTCAGCTGTGCGGGTGCGTGTGCGCGTGTTGGATGATTATTGTCCTCTTATGCCTGCTCTATTTGTACGTGGGTACACGAGAAAAAACCCATGAAAGTGCGCCTTGCGGGTGATACTTAAAGGTGAAAGTCATGACCGCGCAGACGATGACGGCCGGTGACGAAACTCCCGAATGTCGCGAGCCGTCTGCTCTGCGGGTTCAGCCACACGGCGCGTGCGTCTGCGACTATGACGTCAGACCCTACTCACCTCAGCTCAGAGAGGGCGGGGCCAATTCCGCCGGAGTCACCGTTCAGTCACACGAGAGTCTCGCTGAGCTCAGGTGTTGGCCACGCCCACGCGGGTGAGCGCTCATGAGTTGCCATGGCCACAAACCGACGTTGACAGTGAAAACTGCAGCGAAAACAAGTACTGACCATCAAAACACCACTTTTAATCGTTTCATACATTAAATGTTACATCACACATTATTAACACGTATCAAGCTTATTTACGTATTTCGTCTGCAGTAGTCATTTTCGACCTGAGCTCTATCCAACTATGCATTATTCTGCACATTTTATGTAATTTGCATACAGAAAATCAGACCTTTCAAAATCGATGAATTTTTTTTAACTTAAATTAGAACTATTACGACTAAATGGCGCCCCCTATGGACAAAAGAGCGATATCAAATACGTGAACGCACCAGTGGCGAGAAAACCTGCAGACACGAGCGAAGCGTCACGGATGCTGATTGCGTGACCAAAGTCTGTGAATCACCCACAGCAGAAATGCTGCAGGCAGCCAAGGCCACATTTTATAGGAAATTAGGAGTGGCTGTACCTAAAGACACAGCCGCAAACACGTTTTCCCGAATCGGTTTATTTTCAGGGCTAAAACAGACACGATCACACTGTACTATATGACGGTAATAAACAAAGACAAGGAGAAAGTTACTCACAGCCACTAATCACACTCAAGTAGGCACTAGTGTTGGTGAACAACAACTCAAGTACTAATTTTTAAGCACTTCACTAAATAAATATTCCCTCTAAATAAATACTTGAACACTAGACACAAATACAGGCATGGCAATTTTCTGTTGAGTGTATTTTCTTGTCATCGGCATGCAAAGACGCACTTGTTTTGACTCCTAGACACATTCCAAGAAGAGCAAATTACTAATTACTTAATGGTCACAAGAAATCTGTCGTCTTGCATGAATACGGTGCTCTGCCGTACCTCGTTTCACATTTACAATATTTACACTGAAGTGTCACATATGTAGTGTCCCACAGGTGTTTGGTTTCTTTATGTGTGTGTTCCTCAGACCTCCACGGCGGGGTCGGAGCCCAGCCCCTGAGCCTGCAGGGCCTCCTCCCTCTTCATCTTCGGCTTCTCCGTGCGCGTGTGCCACACCAGCACCTACAAAACGCACACAGCACACACACAAAACCACTTGAAAATGTACCGCAACACTGAAAACGCTCCAGGCGGACTCAAGAGCAATTCTCCGTTTGAAAAGCACGCACTTTTGAGCAGTTGTCTGCTTTCGGTTCCAGTTCGTCCATGGTAACCAGTCCTTTCAGCAAGCTGCTTTCCAGAAAGCCCATCGGAGCCTCGCCATCGAAACAAGCGTCCGGATTGGCCAGGACGAGTTTGAGGGAAATGGCGAAGCCGGCCATGTCCATGGGGAAGGGCCGACTGGGACGCCAGCCGGTGTGGAAGCGGACCACCTTGGGGGATTATTGTGGAAGGGTTATAACAGCTGAGAGTGCGAATACCTGATAATAATACAGACTAAACATAACAAAACTCCTTCTGGAGTCACTTTTGCATCAAGCACAAGCACCGACCTTTCCTCCTTCGACCACAGGCCTCTCGTATTTCATCCCTCCAACGAGCCCCACAGGCCACACCGACACTCGCTGGGTGCTCCTCATCTAAGACACGGCAACATTTGCTTCTTTCACCACACAAACACCTGCTTGGGTTGGAATAAATACGAATTTCTGGGAATCCCACCTCTTCAAATATCTGCAGGCTGTACGTGTTGTCGTCGTCAGCGAAGTAAACCACCCCTCGCTGCCTGTCTTCTCCAGGCCGAGGCCTCCTGTCCTCTCTCAGCCACCGCAGGCCCTCGTTCCTCTGCTCCACCCCGCGAGGTTTCAGCCAGCTGGGGTCCCCCTGACAAGGACAGTGAGCGCAGAAATGTCAGCACCGCAGAGACCGACGAGCTTCAAGTGATGTGGCCGTTTTGCATCCACCGTCCCTACCTCCTGCAGTTTGCGGTCCTTGGCGGTGGGTACATGCAGGTGGGTGTAGGTCAGGCCACTCTTCATAAGGAAGTCAGTCACCAGCGGCGTCTTGTGTGGAGAATCCTCCACCACGATCCAGTGCAACTGTGGAACGTGGAGGAACGTCTGGGACAATCGAGTCAGTTCGGCCTTCTGCACCAGCCTGGACAGAGAAAAATAAAGCGTGTTTCGCATCACAAAATGCAGAGAGAAGAGCAGAGGAACGAGCTGGTAGGAAGTGTGCTTCAACAGCTACCTCGCATATGTAGGGGTGATGACAAAGATGGTGGGTAACGAGGACTTGGATGCTTGTTTCTGGGGCTGCCTGGTCGCCTCAGACTTCTTCACCTGCTCCTGAAGGCGGCTCAATTCCCCCCGCAGCCAAGATATGGTACGATCTTTGGGCAGGTCATGCTCTGTGCAGTCGCAGCGTTGTCCTGCAAACACGGCAAAGACACACTAAAATGTGACACTTGCCTTCTATGGTTTTTCCCTGTTTCTGTTTTTCTCCCAAATCTGATCTGTACGATGACAACTTACCAAGCTGCATCAGTGCATAGACGAGGCCCAGGAGAGAGACCATGAAGTAGAGTACAAACACCGTCTTCAGCTTCAGCTTCATCTTTGTTGCCATGGTGTTCTGACAAGCTAAATGGATGTCGGTAAATAACTAAGAGTAAAGCAACATTCGATAGCAGCTTTTTGACACACGTCTAAATGCATCTGTTGCAGTAGATACATGTTTTAACTAATCCATTCACTCGTGTCTTAACAATAACACAGTAAGACGAGAACAGTTCAAATTCAGTTTTCATGCAAGTCATTTGGAGTTGATCATTCTTAGCTGTTAGCTTAACAATGAAACTGAACAGAGATGCTTACCACAAGGAGAGACGACTCAACATGGAAGCTGTACAGACTAAAGATGATCTATAACGATAAAGCGTTATGTCATCTTGGATAAATGTAGGCAAAGGCACCTCAGCGCATCACTGCAGCCACTCATTTGGACCAGCTAGCAGTTCCAAAACTAGGTACCAACAACTTCCGGTGTAGGTGCAACGCTGTAAAAGGTCCCCCTAGACCGCTGACAATCTGAGGGGGGGTTCCTCCTAATTTACCAGTTACTGTGACATCGGAACAGCCTTTAAAATTTTCAAGTAAAACTAATATTAATCAGGATTATAACTCCTCAGTATGTTTCATACATAATTAAATTTGTTTAATCCCAAAAAAATCTCATAGCAGAAAACATCCATTTAGTCTTTCAAAACCACAAAAGGCGTATACTTTTGAAAAGTCAAACAACTTTCTTTTATTTGTAACACCCAAATAAAACACTGACAAGGCATCATGACTTTCCCTTTCAATGTCATGTAAGGACAGGACTACAACACTGAATCTTAAACATGGAGATTCTCTTTTAACACAATGTTTAAAAAAGTGTTTTACCTGTCAAAGGCTGAGAAATGGAAGATGGTTTCACGACAGCTTATATACTGTATATACACATCGTTAAAAAGGGAGCATGTGATTGTTGGAGATATGCAACCATTTTTTTTTAAAAATAAATTTGTTTTAAAATGAGCGAGCTACAGTCAGGCTCTTTTTGCAGAGCCAAACATGTTTCCAATGAGCCTTAAAAGAGAGAAAAAGAAAAGCAGCTCATATTTTTTGGACACAATGTAGCATCCAAGCGTTGATTAAGAGTCAGTTCAGTCTGGGTCTAATATTGTTTTCATCCAATTTAACATTTACAAGGCAAATAAGGAGATTATAAAATACACCAATTGCAGTGAAAAAAAGAAAGTCCTGAACTTTTGAAATGTCCCAACATTAAACACTGACAAAAACTGACTCTGGGTCGCTGCCAAATCAATACAATGGGGACCTGAATGAAAACATGGCTGTGAAATTAAGATGGAGGTGATCCAAGTTTTTGATTAACCTGAGAGAGAGAGACTGTCAGTTGATTACCTACCACCATGTTCATGCATTTAGATTGTACAAAACTGTTATCGGATGCGAGTATAGCACTAGACAAGGAGTGTGTTGCTTTTCTTGATCGGCATAGGCATGAAAAAAATTCCATTTCTGGTGGCGGCGTTCATCAGTTCTGAAAACACTCCTTGATCTTCATGAAAAATATTTTGTACTTGTGTACCGTTCAAAAGGTACCAGAATCTTCACATCCACATTCGTTATTTTGAGTCTAAGCGCTCCAAATCTCCGGCATTTTTGCTAAACAGATGCAGTTTCATCATGACAGAGATGGATACAGCAGTTACCGTTAGTTGCGTGAAAACCTACAGGCAGGAGTTCCCTTCAGTTTGACCTGAATCTTGCACACGAGATGCTGAAAGTGGATCCCAACGTTAGCATTAGCTTCCATCCAGACTTTTCTCTCCTCCACGCAACAAGCAGTGAGGAGGATCGGACATTTGCGGTCATGTGACCCACAGACAGATGTTTGTTGTTGTTTTTTTTGACACGTGTTCTATTAAGACTTGAAATTCAAACATGCAAAATCATGGGGGGGGGGGGGGGGGGGGGGGGGG
>BJFM01000290.1:302442-327862 GCA_016586285.1 Arothron firmamentum | reverse complement strand
CCCCCCCACTCACCATATATCATCATCAGCATCATCAGCATCAGCATCATTGGCTGGGCCTGAATGTGCTGAGGAAAAGCCAGCGTCGAGCTGTCGATCGACGGTCTGCTGCGCTGTTTTGCGTGCTGCAGCTGTGGTTCCAGTTGATCGCTCCCTGTGTGCCAGAATAACGTTGATGTGGCACTGCTGTGCCTGCACATGCTACATGAATTTGCCTGCAACATATATACATCTACACAAGGGACAAAACGAAATCCTTCAGGGATTACGTTTTACTTTGTGTTCTGTCTTAAATATAGACTTTGGTCGATAAAAAAAAGAGGTTAAATTTAGTTGTTTTTTTTTTTAATATCTATAAAATTCTGATTTAAATTCATTACAGTAAACATGCAAAATTGAATCCTGTTGTAGCCTAAAGAGAGGTGTCCTCGTCTTCGAACAACGCAGGCGTGAAATCAGTAAAGATTTTGGATTTCCCCCAATTTTACTGCAACAGTCCAAGTCTTCACCCTTGTGGTGGGGGGGCGGGGTGGGCGGTGCAGAGGACACACCACTGACCTTGTTATTTAAGTGCTTGTGTGAACGCACCAACTGTGAATGGGGAATAATAATAGAAGCACATGATAAAAGACGGCTTCCTCTTTCCCCTAAGTCAGGAAGAAATCAAGAGAGGATTGTTTTAATCTTGAAGCCGAGCTGCAATTCCCCCCCCACCCCCACCCCCGAAAGCATGTGTACCTCACAACGTTAATTTGTGTGGTAGTTATAGATGACAGTTGTGCAGAAACGTGCAGAAGTAAACGTTCGCCAGCTGTGAGAGCACCAGCGAAGCTGTAAATATCACGTCTGATAGCTTTACTGAGCTGCCGTGATGTGCTTTTGGGTGAATTCTCTTTGTTTGCAGCCACGGTAGTTTATAGAGCTCACCAACCAGCGGTTCCTTGTGATTTATCTTTTTAAATCCTACAGTTTAGCTGGGATTAGATGAGATTACAACCAATAAGATTAAGACGCTTACTAATTAGGATGGTTTGTCTATTAAAAAATAAAAAATAAAAAAAGGTCGGCACATCTGTGTGAGCTTAGTTATTTATTTATTTACCCTGAGCATTGCACACAATCGTGCGCACACGTCCAAGTAAATCCACACACACTCCCTAAAGTGGGCTCCATGGCCGCGTTTCCTCCATGTCTCGTAAACACTATTGTGTGTTGGGTGATAGGAATCGCGGGAACCTAATTGTGTGAGGTAATTTTCACAGTCAGTTTTGCAGAGAAAGTGAGACACAAGGCCGCGAGCGGCAGCAGGGACGGACGCGCTCTAGGTTATTCCCCAAGCCAGCTGCTGACCTTTGACCCGGGCAAAATTCAATTAAATGTGTTGAGTTTTTATTGATAATATTCAAAAGACAGAGAGTTTTTAAATGACCGGTGAGCTTGACAGGGCTCTTAAATGTGAAATAAACTATGCTTTAAGAACATGTGCGTGTATTAGATGAGCTGATTGTTAAACTGGGTGGTAGTTTTTATCTTACAAACTTATGTTGATATAATTGATATAATTGTGTAATGAAGGTTAATGGTTTCCGTTTTTAATTTGTGAGTGAATTCACCTTGACAACTGCTTTCTGACATGGACGTTGTTGCCTCACTTTGAACAAAAAACATCCGTTAGAAGCTAATAAAGCCACACTTTTATTTTTATCTGGTGATAGAAAGTTCAGGCTGATGTTGGTTACTGTAACAGCGGCTCTTACAGTGTCAGCCGCATGTTGGTGACACATTGCACCATTCCCAGGATGCACCTGGATAGCAGCGAGTGAGCGGACACGGAGGGGACAGCTGTTTCCTGCTCACACTTCCTGGTTGGGCAGACAGAGCAAGGGAGGGCTGAGTTGAAGGGGGGCTGTGGGGGTCGGGGAGGGGATTCAGACGAAGGGGTGGATTAAGGTGATTCGGGAATTCTTTATCCAAACAGGATGGACTGAGCTATCCTCATAAAGACTTAAAAAAGAGATAAAACACCTGACGGGGTGAGAAGAAAGTCGATGGAGGGAAGCTGGAAAACTTTGGGAAGGGAGGAATATGCAGGGGAAAGAGAGGAAGACAGATGGAGGAGGGCTCTTTTATTGTCTCCAGTCTCAGAATAGACTCACTCAGCAGGCAGGGAAAGCGCGGCCGCTGGGCTAATCAGACAATAATGGCTTCAATCAATTGTTTCCTTGATTGCGCGCTCACAGTAAAATTCAATGTCAGCAGCTGAACAGGAGCCAGAAAAGCAGCACAGCAACAGATTTTTATGAGCCGATCACGTCAGGACTGAAAACGGCGCAGACTTTGTTGAGACTTTCAGCCTTTTGCATTGAACAAACAACAGCTGGAGCATAAAAAATGAAAATGTCAAGTTAGATTCATGCCCATTTTCAATGTGCTGCTGCTAATTTCATGACCTTATGCAGCCTATTAAAACATTTAGACTTCAGTTTGTTCCCATTTCACCCATCTTTATAGATTTAAAATCTCCTGTATTATGTATTATCCAGTATTATGATGAAGATGCAATCATACGAGGACTAATTCTATCAGTATATAAAATTAGGTTCAGTTGTTCTGAATTGCTGTGATGAGTTGGAGACCTTTCCCCACCTCGAAGGCCGCAAATATTTCCATGTGAGAACAGCGCTGACAATAGCAGTGTGTGTGTGTGTGTGTGTGTGTGTGTGTGTGTGTGTGTGTGTCTGTGACCCTGAGGTCACAATGACGCTGCATGGAAAGAGTATAATGTCTTCCTCTCATATTTCTCATCATCAGCACTGCCTTCAACCAAATTCCAATGTGTGTTCCCAGCGTGTTGGTGGGGCGTGACACTGTTGTTAGCTCCCCCCCCCCCCCATCCTGTCAAAATAGGAAACAAAGCATCACTTTTCCAGTTTTCCTTCGTTTTTCACTGCTAATTCAAAATATTGTGTTCCTGTTTGGAGCAGGCTGGCCGTTGTGTTTGTTTTGGATAATCGCTGGGTACGGGTAGAGTACACCCCTGACCGGCTCAGGCAAGGCCCTTGCTCAAGGATTCCTCAGGAGTGCTCTGAAAGCTCTGAAAGAAAATTTTGACTTAAACCAAGAATCTCTCAGCCCAGTACCCCCATAGACCGCAATGCCACTGTCCTGTGTTAAATCATATTTAATAATAATCCAAGTTAATTTTTAGAAAAAAATGAGCCTTTTCTGTATTTTCTGCTTTTAAACTCTGAACGTGATCAGTTTTTACTAGACCTTAAATCCTTGAGCTAATGCCTCTCTAGAAAGCAAAGCATTGTTTATTCTCTACACGTTTTCTCTTCTCACCACAAGATGGCGACAAAATGCCAATTTTGCAAGCGAGGGCGCTGCATCTGCTGGATGACTGGCACACGTCAGTTTTCACGCGCTAGTATCATAGATTCATCCACCACCATCACCAGCAACATTTTCACTCTTATCATCACCATCACCTTAAAAGATAGAAAAGGGGATTGATTTTTCTTTCTTTCCTATGTGAGCTTCTCATTTGTTCTGTTTTTTTTTTTTGTTTTTTTTTTCCAGCAATCCACTTAGCGTTGATGACTGATTTTGTTTTCTAGGTCAATTTAGTTCGTTGGTATTCTCAAACCTCTGTTACCTTTGGTTCTGCGTTACGCGCTGTGACGCACACGTGCACTTGCTCTCTGCTGGTGGGCCACCCTGGCTTCAGCGCAGCATGTGGGTGGTCTGGGCCAGGTGGAGGAGAGACAGATTAACACCAGGCCTGCCTCAAGGAAAGACAGGGAAAACAAGAGATGGAGGAGAGATAGACATGTGTCTGCCAGATGTGCTGCTGGGTGCACAGAGGTGGTTTGTGAGACTGCGAGGAGGCGGTGAAAAGACGGCTGGTCACGGAGCTCAGCGACAATGTAAGTCTGTGACTGAAACAACACTCGCCTCCCCTTTGCGCTAAGTCCCTCTGATGCTTTCCTGTGTGTGTGTGTGTGTGTGTGTGTGTGTGTGTGTGTGTGTGCTTGGAATGTCTGTCATTTGGTGTTATACACAAACACAGATGCACACATGCACGCACACACACAAACACGCACATCTCTTCTTCCGTTCCTGAAAGGAACTTCTGCAGGCTGCTATTAAACTGCACAAAACAGTGATGTCCACCTGCCAAACATGTGTAGACATTGTGTGTGTGTGTGTGTGTGTGTGTGTGTGTGTGTGTGTGTGTGTGTGTGTGTGTGTGTGTGTGTGTGTGTGTGTGTGTGTGCGCGCGCGTGTGTGCGTGTGTGTGAGGTGTTGATGGAAAGGTGGGAAACAGATTGAATTTACTGAGAAACAAAGGACGGATTATAATGATTAGACCGTTTAAACACTGGGCTACTCTAATTTTTATTGCACCTTTTATGAGCATGAGCAAATGTAAAACCTTTTCGCCTTGAATGTGAGAATTTAACGTATGGCAGAGAGCGCTCGGCTGTGTAATAAAAGTTGACAGCTCCATGTGTGAGTGCAGCTTTAATTTTAGGACGTTTGTTGCCAACAGTGATTTTATGAGCAACTTTTTTTTCTTCTTCTTTTTTTTTTTTTTTTTTTGTCGGACACAAGTCCAAACCCGAGACACGTTGGGAGAGGCCGGCCTTTGAATGATCACTCTGAGTTTGCTGGTTGAAGGTGTTCCGCAGGGCCGTCTGCATGTGGGAGAGATTTGCAGCCGTAGGGGAGGTCCGCCTTCTCGGGCAGTTTTGTCCGTCTTTAAATTTGGAAGCGGCTGCTGACAGAAATGGGACCGTGACGTGAGTGAGATGTCAGATTCAATCCTTCAAGTAAAGGGGGGTGGGGGGGCACTTAGCTAATAATTTTGGGGGGATTTAATGAAAAATAAAAATGGATCAGATCAGAATTCTTCATTTTAGTTTAAACACAAATCATGAAATTACAACATATGTGAAGTTTAGTATTTATTCCCCCGTTTGGATTCGTGTGTGTGTGTGTGTGTGTTATGATTACAGAGCCTATTCAACAGGCTCCGCCTCTGGGATTTTGAAAGCCTGTAAAATGCTGAGGTCAAATGAATAAACTTTAAGAGGATAAAGATGCGGCTCGTTTCACAGCACCGAGTTAAAATGACACAGAAGAGCTTTTATGTGGCCTCCCTGGACGCAGAGCCGTTTGCATTTGCCTGTATTCACTTGACCTTTGCTGACAGAACCGTTACTCGTTCCGTCGGCCACCCTGTGCGTGCGTGTGTGTGTGTGTGTGTGTGGGGGGGGGGGGTGTCATAGCCGAGATATTTTGTCTGAGGTTGACACTGTGGCTGCAACCTCGGCTTGAAAGACTGAGCATGTTTGAGCGTCAGTGACAGCGGATCCCCACACTGGTTGACCCCACCAGCAGCTTCACACCTGAAAACATGGATTCACGACATCTTTTGTGGACTCAGAAATGAAGACATTTTAACAGAACTCATTAGCTTGAATGCAGGTCTCTTGTTTCTAAGGCTGCTGGAGCCTTTCCCATTCCAATATGTCATTATTATATGTTTTATTTTGTAGTAATGCTTTAAAAAGTTATGTTCTATTTTGTTATTTTTGCATTTTTTTCCCCCCCTCATCTTCCCTAACATTTTCCACCCCCCCGGGCCCCGCTGTGAAATGCTCTGTGCTAACCATCAGGACACAGGCTGGAGGAACCTGTGGTGCAGGTGGGGTTCAGTTCCCGTGTGTTTATTCAACATCCCCGAAGCTTCCAGCTCTGAGGCAGATGAAACTAAAAACATCATTCAGAAAATGAAACAGAAGGTCTCCAGCAGAGGGATGGACAGGTGAAAAACAGGCAGTAATCCTAATTAAATGGGAGGGACTCAAAACAACAACAAAAAAACTACAGACCCGACCCCCCACCGGCCTGACCTCTGCAAAAACCTTCCCAGACAGTCCAGATTTGTGGAAAACTGAACCTCTGCGTCTGGAGCTCGCGTGGCCGCGGTGGCGTGTCAGGAGCTGTCTCCCTCACCTCGTTATCCACCCTCGTTGTATCCATCCTCACTCAGAAAGCAGGAAAACATGGATTTGTATGATTGGAAATCTGCTGCAGGTCTGGCAGCCATATGCTGCTGGGACACTTTCAGCAGTTTTTTTTTTTTTGGGGGGGGGGGGTGTCATATAAAAGAGCCTTCTTCTCCACACATGTTCATTTCCCGTGTTTTGCATACGAATGTTTGCGAATCCTCTCCATGTGTGGCTGCTTGAATTAGCAACGTGAAACAAACTTTGGAGGGGGTCACCGAGCCTGAACTCCGCGCTGGCGGCCATTTCAAAGCGTGCAACAAAAAACTGCCTTTGAGGAAAGAAACTAATATGCTGATTGGCCACTGTGTTATTTTTGTACAGAATAAATACAAAAATATAGTGCATAATGCTGGTTAATGTTATTATTATTATGTTATAATTTTTATTCCTTTACAGTCACGAAAATCCCCTAAAAATCCTTAGTTGTGCTGTTGTGAAATCTACTAATGCTGAAAATAAATTACTGACGCACTCTTCAACTCTCCCGTTTCCTGAGAACGAAATGGTGAGTTAGATTTTTCTTTTTATAGGCAGCTGCTGATGCATGTTTGATGTTTATTAGATCCAAAACAAAATTCCGGTTTTATTTGAACGGAGCTCATTAATTTCCTGGGAAACATTAGAGAGAAAAGGACCGTCTCCGGATGCAGATGCTGCCCTGCTCACATCTCTCTACGAGCGATATTGTTTGGCTCCGTCTGTCCAAGGCCTGCGGGACAGAGCGGGCCAACAGGGCTACGTCACCAAGGTTACCAAGCCTGACACCTTCCACCGCTCCACCCAGACATTCTCCCCCTGTAAAAGTTAGGAAGCAAACCAGGCACACAGGGCATCAACCGAGCTTTCCCTCTGACGGGACAGAGATTGCGGTCAGGGTGGACCCACACTTGGCCCTCAAGGACCCCCTGGTGGTAAAGGCAGGGGACCTCTGTGGGAGCCTTCACTGCAACTTCAGGACATTTTCAGTGTTCCGACACGTGTCGAACCTGGACAGGTGCAGGAGGAACGTCCGGGTGGATGTGGTGCAGCGTCACCCCTGTCAGTCCACCTGAAGGTTCTTTTCTGCTCTTCAGCACTGGCCCACTTCTTGCTGATCGGACCACTTCATGCAAACAAACAGACAAACAAACGCAAATCTCCCCACATTTCCATCAAATGAAAATAATAATGCAGGTTTTGTACAGATTTGCCAGGTTATGGAGTGTTTTGATGTGGTTTTTCTGCCCAGTTTTGTGGATTCTTATGTGTGTGTAATTAGTGACAGTAGCTTCCCTTGTTTTTCCTCTGACGTCATAAAAAAAACAACCTTGTCTTTGGCAATGTGGATATATACTGAAGATTAAGGAACATTTTACTTCCATATGTCTGAGTGACATCATTTTTAAGTTTTTTTTATCCAATTGGAGGATATTTTAATTACATAAAACACTGAGTTGAATTGTTGCTTTGAAGCATCGGAACAAATTATTGTGTAAATTGATTTTATTAAATTCTGTCAAATTTAAACTTTCTATTATTTTTTTATTTAGACTTCTACAGCACGTTTTATCATTCAAAACATTGTAAATGGTCATTGTTAGCAATAAATGACTGTCATATTTTATTCTTTGGACTCCCAGACTACTGACCACATCATTAGCAAAAAGAACTACATTGTCTGCAAAGAAACTAAATTCTCAAAGAACCAGATTGACAGAGAATCCAGAGAATCCAGAGAACAGTCGGTCAGTAAGCAGCACCTAGAATCAGGATGAAAGGTCAACAGTAAACTGTACGAGGCCGAGCAAGTAGAAGCAATGGAAGACACACAGGGTGAACGCAGGTGTGTTGAAACAGGATGAATATGTCGCAGACACAGAGAACGTGTTACGTCTTTCAGGAGATTACAGCCAGAACGCCTTCCAGATACTGTATGTTGGAAGCGTTTCTAGCAGAGCCCAAGAAATTCAGTCCAATTGCGTAATTAAGCGCTGGAGCGTTTGGACAAAAGATGTTTTTAGGAAACAACAGCCCTCTGAAATTGTAAGTAATGGTTTGGAAATGGATTTTCCTCCCTCCCAACTGTGCAGATTAGAGAGTTGTGTTTTCTGTGTGTGTGTGTGTGTGTGTGTGTGTGTGTGTGTGTGTGTGTGTGTGTGTGTGTGTGTGTGTGTGTGTGTGTGTGTGTGAGTGTTGGTACATTTTACTATGAACTGAATACATTTTACTGCTTAACATGTATAAAATAAAAATGTAGCATTCACTAATACCAACACCCACTAAAGTGCCACATCAGGCGTGGAACAAGATGACCTGCAACTGAATTCATTTGATCTTGCTACATGGTAAAATTATTAAATTTCAAATATAATTTAATGACCAAATACTTAAAAAAAAAAAAAAAAAAAAGAGGCTCTAAACTCCAGTTTGTCTTCTTCATTCAGTGCCAGTTAAAGCGTTAGCATGCTAAGTTGCTAACTGATACTTGTGGATATCAAACAGAGCTTCAAACATACTAGCATGCTGATTATAGCAGTTGGCTACACACACACTTATGCCCAGGCGGAGTTTTGCAGCCAACCCATAAAAAAAAAAGGTTGGTAGGATAAATGCAGAAATACAGCCAGATTATTTAATTAGTCATTTATTTGGACACGAGGGACACATGGGTTTTATAAATTGGGCGAAATTATCTTTGTTAGCACATATGGCGCCGGATGAGGAAGATGTCAAAAAGAAAACAGCTCAGATTGCTGGATCGGGTTTCAGGAGAATAAAAAAGAAACTGGAATAATTGAAAGCAAATGTCCTTTTACCAAAGAACATGAGGAAGGCTGTGGCCTGGCTCTGCTCACGTTACACCTCTGTGTGTCATTTTGAGGCCTTCGATTTTGGTTTTTGTGTGTGTTCTCACTGCTGCATTCTCTGGTGTGTTGGATGAGCGGGTGATGTCACGTCTCCAGATCTCTGCTTTGACCACCGTCAGTGTCTGCTTGTTTGGAGGCAGAGAAACCGTGCTGTTTCTACAATCTTCTCAGTTTTTTTCCCCTTTTTGGGGGGGTTTCCATTTCAAACCCTGAATGAAAGAGGAAACGTATGCTTCCATAGAATGAAAGCCTTTCGCCATCCTCGCTGGGTCCGTCGTCACAACGTAGAATTCACCGTGTTTACGGTTTTAATGTCCAACGTTTGAAAATCGTAACAGTAACTTTCTGTTTATTTTATGTGCACACTTCTGCTTCACTGTTCCACTCTTTCAGTCCGGTCCAAATTGCGAGCAGACGGATGGCGCTGCTCCCTCGAATCGCTGCTGTCATCCTGCCGTTCCCATCATTAAACGCTGCCTCTTTCTTCAAATACACACTTCATCCCAGTTGCTGTCACAGAGCTTGCTGCCATCCAACTCACACATGCTGTAATTGACCACACTCTCTGGAGATGGATGGGCTCCAGGGGGAAACAGGACCGGCCATCTTGTGCACTCTAATTGAATTAAAGTCAAATTTGACGGCGTGGACCAAGAAAAGCAGTTTGCCCAAAAGGGTGACAGGCGGGAGACCTGTGGGGTGCATCTGCTGGGGATCCGCAATGAACGCGTTAAAAAGAGGAGGTGGTTAAAGCAGATATCAGGTTTTCCTTCGCAGCCAAGTAAAAGTGCTTCTTTTTATTTGACATTTCTAGTAAAAACACTAGATTGTGATGGGTTGAGTGTATCACAGCCGGATGAGGCCGCCCGGCAACAGGCTTGTGTTTTATTCAGAATTAAACTGTTAACTTCACCTGATCCTCATCTTTTCCTGCCAGAATTCTCGTGTTTTCCCGCATTTCCAAGTTGAAAACAGACAAACCAAAGCAAAAAAATAATGCATGGGTCATATTTGATTTTTAAAAAATTCTTTGGGTTTTATTTCGTCTCCAAATATACAAGAAAGGTGGGACTTTGGCAACTAAAGTACAGCCACGTGGTCACATTTAATTTATGACTTAGGTTTATCGCTTTTATTATTATTATTATTGTCATCATTATTGTTGTTATTATTGAAATAACTATAATTGTTATATTAAACATAATAATCAATATTTCCCCCAAATTTGTAACTGTTGTATCAGTATTTCCAGCCTTCTGTGGGTCAATTCTCCAGATTATATTGAGCTGGATAGTTTTAAAAACGCTGTGGGGAAGGCGGCCATGTGTGGAAGTTGGTAGCCGGGCATCAATCCGTGCAGCGACACCGGAGACATGAATGTGGTGCTCGGAGCCGAGGAGGGGCCCGCGGCGCAGCGTCCCGGGTCAAAGTGGTCCCGGGTCGGACAGGAAGGGACGGTCTTGGTGAAAAGCGAGGAGAGCGCGGGTATGCTGGCGCTCACGGACGCGACACCGGGGACGCTGAGGGGGTTTAGGGGACCTCTCAAGTCCTGGTACACGTCAAGACTGTGGATGAAGGAGGCTCTTCGGTGCGCTGCCAGCGGAGGGATGAGGGGCACCAGGCTGCGCTCCTGCGCCGCGCAGTCCTTCAGCGCTCCCAGGTAGAAGCGCTGCCTCTTGAAGCGCTTCCTTCGTCGAAGGAAACTCCCATTTTCAAACATATCTGCCGACATGGGATCCAGGGTCCAGTAATTGCCCTTGCCGGGGTTCCCGGGTTCTCTGGGCATTTTTACGAAGCAGTCATTCAGAGACAAGTTGTGGCGGATTGAGTTCTGCCAGGCTGGGAACTTTTCCCGGTAATACGCAAAGCGCTGGATGATAAAATCACAGATCTCGCTGAGAGTGAGTCTCTTTGTCGGACTCTGGAGGATGGCCATGGTGATGAGAGCGATGTAAGAGTACGGGGGCTTCACGGAGGCGCTTCTCTTTCCTGGACCGTCCTGTAGCCGGATGGTTAAATCCCCGTCCTGCCGGTGCTCCGGGCTGAAGGATGAAGCGTTTCGCTCTTGCGCATCGTCGTCGCTCTTGGTAAACTGGGACGAGTTCGTGCTGTCCACATCTTCATCACAGCCCGTGTGACCGTCCACGTCGATGCCCGTATGTTCCATTTCTCTGCTGTTCAAGGTCATGTCCAGAAGGTCCGGCGGCCACAGCAGGCCCGATCGACGCGTCTGGACAGAGCAGACTTTTCTTTCATTCACCAAAAAAAAAAGGTTGTGCATCTCTGAATTTTTTTTTAGCCTCCCACTCCAAACTTTCTCCTCCTTCTCTGCATCTGGATACATCATGACAACAACCCGGACAGGGAGTGAGGGGATCACCACAATTCCCATTCATTGCCAGACACACACACACACACACACGTATACATTTTATACTTTTTTTAAATGTTGCAACGTAGACTTTAAGCTACTCCAAAAACCACACCGATCATTTCCAAACAGCCGTTTAGCCATCATCTCCTTATGAATGAGTGATTTCAGTTTAAGTACATATATTTTTTATGCATTCTGAGCTGGTTTGTAGCTCTGATGTTCTTGGCATAAACATCGCATCTCTTTCAGTCGTTTGCTGGTTTGGTGAGTGAAGCCGCTCCTTCTGGTTTTCTCTCACTGCTGTTTCAAATAAGAGGAGGACGTAATCCGTTTTTGAAATAATAGCTGCACTGTGTCAACTTGTGAGAGGCCACCCACTTGGAAAATGGGCCCATGCTGCAGGGTGGGCTTCACAAACTGTGGGAAGCCTCATTAATGAACTATTCTTCCTTTTAACATTCCATATATTTTAATGCCATTTGCATACCCCTCTGAGTCTATTTTACAGTCATTTTTGGTGGATGAATTTATAGCAGCTGCTGGCATTATGGACAGAAGAAAAAAAAAAACAGGCTGCAAACGACGGTTCACACTGAAGTGGACACGGACCCAAACTGTGCTGGCTCAGAGAAAAATGAACGTTTTCTTTTCGCACAGGAAATTTAGTGCACGGCCCCGACCAATGAAACGCAAACACGCAAGGAAAAAAAATACACAAACCTGCGGAAAACTATTATAAGGAAAATTGATAACAATTTCTTTAACATGTGAGTTTACTGAACTTAGCAGGTTGTCTGAAGCTTCAGAGAATGAAGTGATTTTCGGCTGCGAGCACGGCGCTGAGCTCGGGCTTGCAAACCCAGCCCTCCAACACACCGCTAACATGCACGTAATCCCTGCTGCAAACTGTGGTTAAACAAATAAACGGTAAATCCCTGTGAATCCCTGAGCAGCCAGGAGGAACATACACACCAGTTTCTGACTCTTTTCTCTGAGACATAACGGAAGTGAAGCAGAGCGCTTTTAAATACTGATGCTGCGTGTTCGCGTTCACACTCGGGAGGCTGCAGAAGGCTGCATGAGTGAGTGTGCCTTCCTCTGCCTTCCTTCTGTTTATGTTGTGTGTTTTAGCTGAGCTGAGGTCAGCCTCACAAAGTTTCCACACTTCAGGCATGTGGAGCTGGAGTTGCTCTCTTTCCTGGGGATGTGCCAGCAGTTGACGCAGCGAACTCTGTACTTCTTATACCTTGAGAAAAAACAAAGAGAAGGTGAATTAGTGGTTAAACTTCTTTTTCTATAATGGAAGTAACAGGAGTTTATTTATCCACTTCAACAAATGCTTGGTTTCCTCACTGAGGACATGGGTGGAGCCAAATTTCTTAACTGGAGAAATTGTTCGATACCTGTTGAGGTTTTGGTGGATTAGACCTGCAGGATGCATGTTTGTGATTATACCTTATTCCGCAGGCATTGCAGAGAGGGGTTCCATCCTCTGCGTTCCTCCACATGGGGGTCTTCCTGGTGCAGCACGATGCACAGATTTTATCTTCTGATGACAGAGAAATGAATAACATCCCAGCTCAGTGCTACAACAGGACAAGAACAATTATCGTGTTTGACTGAAGTGGGGAATGAGTAGTCATTCAAGTTCTCAATCAAATATTGTTTATCTTTAGTTACCCTCTATGTTGTCAGCCTTTTTCATCAATAATGTGACCATTAAGTTTGTGTGGACGGTCTCTAAATGTCGTTTGCTTTATATTCTTATTAGTTGCTACTCTGGGAACATTTAAATATGGTGTAACGCTGATTCCTGTCTAAAATTACAAAAAGCCATTAGCCAATTTAAGTCAAATTCTCATGTTGAAATATGATGCTGTTTGAGGGGAATGCGTGGTTTTACTGGTCTTTTCAGGCAACAGTTGTTCAAACATGTCAAACTTGCACCTGTCTCCAGTGAGGCCTGTTTTGGTGTGAGGGCGCCCTCTGGTGGACTGGTTGTAAAATCAGAGTGATACGTCATCGGGGCTGTGTGGTCTATTTAAAATCAGTCAAATGTGCTGTTTTATAGGATAGATTCAACGAGGCTAATTTTAAATGATGAAAAATTATAGCTATAGGTTATAGGTACGAGTTATAGGTAACTCGTTAGACTTCATAAACAGTATCCTCTGCAGAAGCTTTATGATGCTGTTTGAATGACGCTTCCAACAAACATCTGCATCTTGAGCGTCACTCACTGGAAACACTGCTCGTCTCGTCATCTGAGCTGCTGGTTGTCACTGATTTTTGGGATGCCCGCATCCTTGCTCTGGCTTTTCTAACCCTCTTAGACGAAGGCCCTGGTCTGTGGGTGCTGAGGGAATTGCAGCATCCCCTATTGGTAGGAAATGGCACTGTTTGTTACATTGCCTGAACCAAATTTTATCTACATAGTAGCTTTTTAATTCTTTCACATGAACTTGTACTCCACATCAGTAAATTAAAATACAGATTAAATATGTTATGTTAATGAAATAAGTCCAACAAAAAATAATTTTTCACAGGGTCTGTATGTAAAGCTGCTTATTACAGTGCTGATAATGGATGCATCCATAAATACGTTTCTAAATAAATAACACAGCTCTACCTGTATTCTGAAGTTATGAGGAGCCGACACTGTTCCTTACTGTCATCCAGCTCTGGGTCCATCCTGAACATCACTCCCTGCAAGTCTGGATCATGGATATTGACGCTCCGGCTGGGGCGAGGCTGTTTTCTGGGAGTTTTGGTTCTCCACAGCTGTGCAGCTGCACCAGCAGCGTCCTCCTTCTGCCCAGGCCCAAGTTCTAGGTTTGACTCTACACAATTTGGAGGGTTTGTTTGTGTGTTACTGGTCTGCTGCACAAGTAGAGCTCCTGTGACTTCCTGATGAGAGACACCATGTTCCACCAGTGGGTGACCTTGACCTGTAATGATCCAGGGGTGGGCTGCTGATGGCGAAGAAGGCTGGGAGACATGTAAAGATTCCAGATGGGGGTCCCTTGTAGCTTCTATCGGCAAAGATACGTTTGCATTGCAGTCTAATGTGAACTCTGGTTTCATCAGAAGTCTAACTGCTTCGAAATTCAAACCGAAGGTCAGATGGTTATTATTATTATTATTATCATTGGGGGTGGGTTTTGCTTCTTTGGATTCATTTTCACTGGTAAGACGCCCAGTACCTTCTTCAGAGGACAAATACTCCTCTGCCTGCTCATTGTTCCACTCAGATTGTCTGTTAGTACTGAACTTGTCTTCCTTCTTCTCCTCATGGTGAAAATCAGAGGAATCATTTGCAGTCTCAGGTTTTCCTGTAGACTCCGACTGTTGTGAATCTTCTCTGGAATCTTCCACACAGAGCTGGGGATTAGGAGCAACTCCTGTGCCAATTATTGCTTCATCTGCAGAGACACAGGAGGCAATTTCTTCTCTTTCATACTTAAGGACAGAAGGCCTGAAACTGAGTGCAGAACTCGAGCAGTCGTTACCAGCTTCTCGATCTGATACTTTAGCTGCTGCCTTTGGTAACTGATCAATCGTTAACAGTGATGAAGACAACACTGAATTTGGGCCGAACTCCTCTGCAACACTGTGATGCAGCAGTTGCTTACACTGCAAGTTAATCAGGCTCAGTACCTTCCAGGGACTCTCTGGGGTCGTCTTGCTGTCCTGACTTTGGTCCATCACGTCTGTCTGATTAAGAGAAGACTCGTGAGGTGAACCACTGTGATCGGAGATTTCAAAGGAACACATCTCCCTTTCCTTTATGAAAGAGCCTTGTAGCGAAGCATCCTTTAGCCATGGGCAGGGCAAGTCTGTGTCCACAAACGTGTTGTGGATTGGAGAGGCCAGCTTGGAGACTTCTTGGAAAAGGTAGAAGAGAGCTGAATGCTGAGGAGGGTCAGGCCCCGCTGTGCTCTGGTTCCCCTGGATTAATGCTCTATGTGTGCCTGGTCCCACGCTCATGCTGAGGCAGCTTCTGCATTCAAAATGAAGATAAATAGTTTTAAATTGGTTGTCTCCAACTTAACAAATTTAACCGTAATGAAATTTAGTGATGAAATCTAAAATGATATGAAATGATGAAATTTAAATGAAGAAATGATAAAAATTTATTGATGAAAATAAAGATCTTAGAAGAAATGTTTGAGTTCACTAACTAGAGTAAAGCCATTTGAATAAATTATTGCTAATTGTTCTTTTTGTAACTCATTTTGTAACTTATAACCAGAATCAGTCGTTGATTTCATTTGGCATTATTGCTTAAAAAATTAAAAATATTGCTTAAATAATTCCAAGAGAGAAGGAAAATGTACCTTTTTAATAAATTTGTTTCTGTCAAAATTCTTTATTCTTGTAAATTTAATAGGAAAGGCCCCGTTTTGTTGTTTTCCAAAAAGAAATGGAATTTTGTTTTGGCTTACTTTCTAATTCAACAAATCAAAAGGCTACTAAAACATTACATTTATGTACTATTTACAAATTAGAATGTTTATTAACCCTGGCACATCTGTTTTTCCTCTTTTCTCTTTGTGTTTCTCCAATTTAAAATAAAGGAAGAGTACTTTATATCCTAAAAATCAAAGTAAAAACGAACACTGATGAAACTGAACATTACAAACGTGAGCTCTGGACATTCAAATTGTTAGGAGGGTTAGCAAAATGGGGAAACCTGAAGTCAGTGATTTCTGGAACTTTAAATGTCGTCCTTTTATCGTCACACATGTTTACTCACCGTAAAGGAAGCAGTAAAGCTGTTTAGTTTTGTAAAACAGGGTTTAGTTTAAATGCTGAAATTTGCAGTTTGGGGTCGGTGACGTCCAAGGTTTTTGCGGCGTTCCTTTGAACAGAAACTCGCGAGCGCAGCAGAATTAAACCCGGTCCATCAGGATCTGTGATCCAGGCACATTCTTCTGTCCGACCGAGTAGAGACTCAGCTTCCATCAGGAAAAACGCGTCAGGTGATCTCTACCTGGCAGGACGGAAAACCCAGCTGGATTACGGCCTTGGTTCGACATCCCTGACCTGCATCGTTCATATTTTGATTGCATGCTGATTATTTATACTTCTTAACGGTAGTTTGTGACGTTAAGTTGTGCTGATTAATTCCTGATGACAGTCTAGTTTTTGTTTCCACAACGCCCAAAGTAATCGTGATCCGTCTTTGGCTAACGACGCTCATTCGACTTAGAAAACAATGAATAGACCTTTAAGCTGTCTGTCTTGAACTGGCTTCGGTGTGTGCAGAACTGATGATCCTCACCTCGGGTATCCACATCGAGCGACTGGTGCAGTAAGCGATCAGACACGGTGATGGAGCTGGTTGGTGTTTTGGGCCGAGATGAAACACGCGTCTACGCTAAATGACCTGTTGAGGAACTAAACAGCCACAGCCCCTTAGTTCCGAGCTGAATTTAATGCCTTAAAAAAAAAAAAAAAAAAAAAAAAGTCAAAATAACAGCCTCTTCTGAGGTTTGTGCGTAACGAGCAATGCTCCGAAATAAGTAGTCTGAATTGCTTAAAGTTGACTTTATTACTCTTAAATAATCATTTTAAAGATTTTATAATAAACAGTTCACTTATATTTGTGCGTATGTGCAGGTAGATTCAACACTGGTTGCTCAGCAGGTCAGTCTGGACAAAGGAACACCTGAATCACATAATTTCATCAAGGTTTCAAGTCTGATAAATGAGGAAAATTGAAGAAGGCTTCAATGAATAGTATGTAGTTTCGTAAAGCTTCATGCAAATACCCAAATCCTGTTCATCATATGGCTTTCCCCCCCTTCCATTCTACACTAAAATACAGTTTTGTTTTAGGACTTGGATTTACTTGATAATTTATAACACAAACTACAAATGCAATGTGTGTGTGACTTGGTGGCAGATGTCGCAGACAGTCCTGTTACTTGTGCGTATATGAGCCGTCTCAAGGAATGTTACATTTGTTGAAATGTGCCCTGGGCTGAGAAAAGCCAACAAACATGAAATGACAGGAAGTGTCGTGTGTTTAAGCAAAGAAGTAGAGATTTTCTGTCTGTGTAACTACCAGATAAACAAGGTTTTCTGGTGGAAACCTGCCACTGCCTTGAGTGTAACAAAGTGCCAGATATCGTCTAAAAGCCTGTTCTGTTAGTGGCAAATGTCAGTCTGCAAACAGTGCAAATGGCTGACCCATCTCTGCTGCATGAGCTGTGCCTCCCTTCATTCTCGCTAAAACTTTTGCAAGTGGCAGCTCATTTTCCACCATTTCTTCTCAGTGAGGTTTGGGGACATGTCCATCCACATAAAAGTTCCTGGTGACTTTAGGTAAGGTGAGCTCAATGCCCTCGAGTTCTCGAGTGAGAATGATCTGGCACCCCAACCGGGAATTCTCCTGAAGCATGGGCGCCATGTCGAGCATGTCGTCCTCCCTGGAACACAAAAAAATCTGTCAACACATGCAGTAATCTCCAATTTACTGATACTCATACGGGTGAGGGAGATGTAAATTTGTCACAGTTACCTTTCCTCGGGTTCAGGCAGTTTGTCAAAATGAGGAGCACTCACATAGACTTGACATGTTGAGCAGGCCAGTGATGCCTCGCAGGCTCCTGAATGAGACAGGAATGTACCTAAAGATTAAGCACTGTCTTTAAGCTACTTTAGAATATTTCATAAAAGAAATAGTCACCTTCCAGATCAACTCCATGTTTGTGAGCAAGATAAAGGACATTATCTCCAACTTTGGCCTTGACTGGAATCCTCTTGCCAGACCGATCTATATACACAACATTCACCCTAAACAACAGATGAAAGCAAGGGATTCAATATTGACTTTGTAGAAAGAAAACTAAAAACAAACAATCACATAACGTATCTTACAAAAAGAACGTTTAGTCTTTTCATCAGTGGAAGAGAATCTTCACTCAAGATGAGAATCACTCATGTATCTATTTCTATATCAGCAATTATAAATCAACTGTTATTTTCTGATAGGTAGCCTGGAGTGCATATCAGTAAACAGCATATCTGTAATCTCAATGCGGTTTTTTGTTGTTGTTTTTTTTTGTTTTTAAGCTCAATTTAATTACTGATTCCTGTCTACAACTGGTATGAATAAAAACCACTATGGAAAACAACAGGTCAGTGAAAGATGCGCAGCCTTCCTCCCAATCATAACTGGAGCGTCGGCTGTGACTTGTAGTTCCGTTGTTTAATACTTAATATTACAAAATCATGGCTGCATTCACTGACTGCATCCACCGAAACTTACACATCGTCTTGTTCATCAGGACGGGGGCTCTCCTCTTCCTTGTGATAAAGACCTTTAAAAAGTACAGGATTAAATAGAAATATGAATCTCTGCTTCCGGATACGACGTCAGTACCCCGCGACCGCAAAGTTTTTGACTTGTTGCATAAAGTTTAATCAGCTACATCGAGTGAAGTTACATCATTACGATGACTTCCTACTCTAACATTCTACGATGCTGCAAATTTTGCTGCCATAAACCACATGTCATTTATGTTATCAACTCTAAAGTACAGTGTGACTAAAATCATCATACTGTAAAAATAGTCACAAGAGACACCAGTCTCAGATTTATGCTAAAGCTGTTAGCGCCGCTCACCTGTACTTGTTTGCATATGTCGATTTATCGTCTGGAAAGTCTTAGGTGTAGATTTTTGAAAATTGGCTCCAGTGCTACCACAGTTACTTAATCTTCTCCACGGACAGGATGTACAATCTGGTATGAGTCGAGAAACTCTGAAAGTCAACCCCATGCCGCACCGAACTGTAGCGGAGGCCGCCATCGTTCTGTTTTGATCACATGACAAAAAATGCCCAATAGGAACAAAAATAAACGAAATGACGTACTGCTGTCACGCACATCTTCGACTGCAGAGGGCACTATTACACTAAGAATCATCATAGAACCTGAAGCTTAATACTGTATAGAGAGGAATATTGTGTAGTACGAAATATGTGAAAAATGGAAATAAAACTAGGAACATTATACGTAATAGTTTAAACTAAATACAAAATAGAAAAAATAACTTATTTAAAATGATAAACAACTAAATATATAAATATATGCAGCAGTATGTATTGAATGAGCAGTATCAATAAATACAGAAAATTATTATTGTTGGTATTATTTGTTATTGGTTTTAGTATTAATATTCATTTCACTCTTAAATGCCGTATTTCTCTATCATTCCTAAAACATCCTGATCTTTGTATGTTTGTTGTAGACACAGACTCAGATTTAAATCTGATGTAAGTTGGCAGCAGAAAACAGAAGGCAGTGGTGTGTGAAGAAGTGATGTTATGACTAAAGGCAGGTGAACACAGCTATGCTGTTTTTTCTGTATGCTTTCCTGTCCTTGACATCTGCTCCGAGAGAACAGATGTTATCCTAAATAAATGAGCCATTAAATCTATGGTCCCTTTATGGGGAGTCCTCCAGAGAGGAGCATTCTGCTGATGTAATTTACTGGCATTATTGGCTGTACAATAAGTAATAAGCTCATTAAATGAGATAGCATTCTTATGTTTACATTTTTTTCCCCCAACTCATCTTTCCTTACGTGACTGACAAGACCTATGGGAAACAACTTTAAAACAAGGCTCTAAGATGTATTCTAAGTATACTAACATACCATCTGGATCTAGTTGTCGAGCCTCCTGTCATAAAGTGTAAATGTTATACTCATTTTGGTTTCTTATTTTAAAGCAAGTCAGCTCTACATTATACTTTTACATACAGTATGTGCTCTATCACTCTCCTGTCCTGCACACACATTAGACCACATGGACTGGACACGTGTGTGTGTGTGCGTGCGTGCCTGTGTGCGTGCGTGCGTGTGTGTGTGTGCATGTGTGTGTGTGTGTATTCTTTTACCTTGCTACTACTGAGAACCAAAATCTGCAGACCGAGCAGCACCCGAATTCTTGTGGACATCTCTGAGCATGACTGCATGTATGTCGGCGTGAGTTCTCCAAGTTCACGTTCTGTGATTTACAGCTTGTTGGGCCACTGTGGGGAATTTATGCTGTTCGACGGTTACCTCCGGTGGAAAGACTGCTGCTTGATGCAGCAGATATGGACTATGATTCCAGGTAGAGAGTCGAGTTGTTTGGAAAGAGAGATCTGAGTTCATCTGAGTAACACAATCCGGGTGGGCTATCAGTCAGAATGCATGAACAAGAGGACCCAGGTGGGGTTTATTCACAACTCTAACGTTGGGCAGGAAACTTTTGAGTTGTAGTCTTAAAATAGATTTCAGGTGATATGGGAGGTCCAGGCTGCAGAGTAATTTAGACATAGAGATAGTAGTGGAGGTTACAGTGTAGTAGCTGCTTTGTGATCAATGCTCCTTGGCCTTGATCCTCGAAGCCCTAACCATCCTTGCCGTGTTGCGTTAGGCCAGACGTGTTCCATCCTGCTCAAGCAGTGCCTCCTGTCCTTAAACTGTCGGGCTTTCTTACTGCAGCCCTCAAAAGTCTGTTTTGAAGACATTTGATCTTCTGCATCACTGATCTTGGGCAGCTGAATGAAAGGCGAAAGGTCGAACGTAGGTCTTTTCCTTGACCTTGACAGTGGCTGTTCTGACGTATCCATCCACTCCAGAATGGGAGTGGATCTAAGTGGTTTAGCATTCAGAATCCCCTCAACGTCAGTGTCAGGGTGTGCAGACCTGGCTCTGCTGACTGCTCTCGGAGGATGACTCTGAGTGCCATTTTCACGGAGTGAAGCTCCCGCTCCTGGACACTGCTAAAATGTGGAGCGCTCACGGGGTTGAAAATGAGATTTCTGGTTTGCCAAAGTTGGTGCTGTTGTCACATAGGAGTTCGAACACTGTGCTGTGCCTGGTGATGATGATGAACAGCACAGATGGATATATGAAACCCTGCTAGATAATCTGCTCAGGCTGCTGCTGGAGAAGAAAACAGGTTAGCAGGTGCAGTTGGGCACACAGATGGCTGAAGTCCAACATAGCAGTCCTCCAGGTAAGGTGGACGGTTCCATCCACAGTGTCTGATACTGCACAAGGCAACCTACTATATTATCTACCCGTGTAATACTACTGCCCTACAATATATTGTACTACTGATATCACTTAACCTCAACCTTAAGTTTCCTGCCCAACCTCAGAGTTTTGAAATAAAACCGGTTTTGTCTTCTTGCTAATTTGTTCTGACTGATAGCCCACATGGATTCTGTTAGTCAGCCAAGCTCAGACCTGTCTATCCAAACACCTTGATTCTCTAACTGGACTCACAGTCCGTAATCTGCCGCCACAACCATCACTCCTTCCACTGAGGCTCACCCTCAAGCACACGCAGTCTCTAGAATCTATGGCGGCTGTCAGCTCCGTCGGACGTTGGATGGGTGCCCTGAAGGCAGCGGAATTTGATTATAGCAGGGAGCACTGTGACCTTGAACACTGCAGAGCAGTGTCAGCAAATATTTACGGTCCAAATCTAATGGGATTATAAGATTTTCTTGAGTCAGAGGCACTCGTGCAGACTTTGCTCCATGCTGAAGAGTTTGTGGGGACACCAGGATGGGTTTGAGCTACTGCAATCATGTTTACTGACTAGGAACCAGAGCATGTGGGTCGATTTCTGTGTTTAACTGCAGTTATGCAAATGAACATTGTGCAAGCAATGTCAGAGCTCCTCTCTATCAGGTGACACACACACACAGACACACACACACAGACACACACAGACACACACACACACACACACACACACACACACACACAAGCACACACTTCTGAGACCAACTAATTAGAAACAGGTTTTTCAAAAAGCGACCCTACGCCCTGCGTGCTTCCTGTGTGTGGGAATACTTGCTTGCCAGCCAGACAAAAGGGAAACTAACATTATTGGCAGCCTGGGAAATGACACATGGCAACAGTCTCTTATTTAAACTTGTGATTTTTCTCCCTCTGAGAGCTTTTTAAATCACTGGAACAGTTTAAGGTGCCTCATTTGGGCTGAAAGTCACGTCAGGTTGTTTGAAATTAATGACCTTTTTCACACACAGCAATAAAATTTGCAAGGCAGCCAGCTGCGATAGTGTTTGCTGTAGTTAAAGATCTGGATTTGGTTAGTCTGCTTTCTGAGTGACTCCTGTCTGGCCTGTGATAGAGAATCTGTGACTGCTGACCTTTGACACTAGAAGAAGACAGGACTTAAAGACTTGTGAGGCCATAATGGCACAACTGATCATGTCAACAAATGCAGGCACACCAAGGAGACGCGCTTCTATTTTTGGAGCCTTTTTTTCTGCCCAAATTTAGTTAACGGCTTTTGCCATGTGGATAAAATCCAAACATAGGTGTAGATAAAATGGTGAAGTTTGTTATTCATCGAAGAATAAGTTCAGCACATCTGTTTTCACGACTTTAAGACCCAAGACTTAAGAGTAGCTGTGCAAGCTTTTATTTTTCATAAAAGACCGAAAAGTTCAACAGTCGTCGAATAAACAAATCAATAAATAAATGCCTCAATCACCTTCTTACCATTAAAGGTTCAAATCATTTTATCGTTTCCTTTTTTAAAGAACAGCGCAGTCATTTCCTCTTAACATTATGGGGCAAAGCCAAACCGCTGGTGAGCTGAACGACTGCAGCGGCTGCATCAACATATCAAACCTAAAGTAAGACAAAACTTTGATTCTGTTTGTGTGTGTGTGTGTGTGTGTGTGTGTGTGTGTGTGTGTGTGTGTGTGTGTGTGTGTGTGTGTGTGTGTGTGTGTGTGCGTGGGTGCGTGGCTGCGTGGCTGCGTGCATGCTTGCATGCCTGCTTGTATGCACCTCTGCACTGGTACCAAACACAGGCTGTAAGAGACAGTTTGACAATAAAAACTGAGCCTGACACAAAACATCTGTGCATGAAAATGTGCCTGTGGAAATGCGCCATTACAAGATCCTCCAAATAAAAGCAATTGTCTCCTCTCCTGGTGTCTGTTCACTGACTTCTTTGTGCTGTAAAACCCTTATTCAACCACAACTATAATTAACCCGTCCGGGCCACCATGATGTTCCTCCAGGGACTCAGCAGTGTTAACTCTCATACAACAGAGACCCTGTTTCACTCCACATGATACAGCTTTACTGCATTTTTAAACTAGTGTTATTTCAACGCTGTATATCAAACTAAGTGATTAGCCTTCATAGAAAAATGTCAGCCCTCTTGGCATAGCAGGTAGGTGACTGTTTTTTTGTCTGTTTTTGGTCAAAAGCCAAAATGAATTTAAAAATAAACCAATCTGGAAAAAACAGTTGCCTATTTTTAACTAAACCATTTATTTGGAGTGGTTATCCATCAATGTCCTAATGTTTTGTCATAAATAGGATGATTGCTTTACATGTGCTCAAATGGAAACTGTCAAACACATTTCCACATTTATGTCAGAAATCATCTTTGACCAATTCTGAATTCTTGGGGTGGAGAAGGATTTGAAAGGCTCTGGGTTCCTCTCAGTGCACCTCCATCCCTCATCCACTGCACAACAACAAAGAAAAGAAAACATGCACAGCAGATATCTTAATGAAATGGACAGATATGGAACAGCCAGTCTAAACAGTCTTATCAGTGCTCCCTGCTGGCTGAGATGGTCGAAAGCCAGCACAATACATATTTTGTCTCAAAATGTCTTTTTTTATTTTGTGTACGTGCTGTGTAGTGCATGACTGAAAAAGTTTTAGATTCCTCGTTATTCTGTAGTTTTTACCTCTGCCAAGGGAGGAGTTTATGTGACACCGGCATTTGTCCGCCTGCCTACCTGTTAGCAAAATAAATTCAAAAAATTATGATTTGTTTACACCTTTGCTTTGTTCATATTGGTACAAGTTCAGATCCTGACAGAAGTAACATCATATATAACATATACTGTATATTGGGCATAATATATATCATGTTCCCTTTAACGTCATCTCTTCTTAATCACATGACATGCATTAATAATATGCATCACAGAACATCTTTAATCTCGACATTAATGGTACAATACAGCTACAATAAATTCAACATTGGTTTTTTAATTACTGTCTATAATCATTATTGTAATCCTTAAATAAAAAGTAAGATATAATTATGAAAACTATGAGTAAAAGTGGCAGTAACTGCAACAAAGTACCCAAACAAATTCTTGTACAGGCCATGATGTATTAACGCAGGTGTTTGCATGTCAGGCAGGGAGGAGAGTTTACTGACCACAGTCACCAAAGGGCTCCTTGTGCATTAGGGCTTATCATAACAGTTATCTCACATATCTGGATTAAACACCAGGGACATCGACCAAATGCTGTTATGTGACAACAAGAGTTTTCAGATCCTGCCTGAGCTTTGAATTTTATCAAGCATTGATAAGAGACAGCCAGTAAGAATTTAGTCTTTGTCCTCTAAACGTTACGTCAATGGGGACACGGGCCAGGTTCCTGCAAAACACACACCTGAGGCTAAACAACAAAAGTCAAAAAGGGCAAAAGTTTCAGATGTATGATAATTTAGAAAGAACTCAGGATTTATTAGACATTTTATTTTCAAATAACAATTATTTCTTTGTTTCCCCCCCCCTCTTAATCTGTTTTGTATTCACAAACTCCGTAGTGAAAAGATGCTTAATTTTCATTTATGGATGAATTTTCCCTTTAAGTTTAACACAAAGTCAGTGTCATTCCTTCACCGCCAGAATTAAATTAAAATCCCACATTTTAATTTGAGGTTGGTTTCTAATGCATCACATGATTTAGAATTCTTTACTTTCCCCTCTGTGATTTAAGTTGCTTTATTGTGGCTGTTTACATTTAAGCTCTGCATTCTGGAAAACTGGACATGCGAAATGCAGTCAAACATTGTGGTTTGGAGCAGTCGAGCTTCGCGCAAATAACGCTTTTGCAAATTGTCTGCTCTGCTCACACAATCTAAAGCAGATGCTGACCAAGAGTGTGAGCTTAGGTTTTGGGTTTCAGTCTCTGCCTCATGTTGGTGACTGTAGCGACACTTCTGCTCCGGTTGAAGATAAAAGAAAATGGCTCTCTTTAGGCACGCACACACACACACACACACACACACACACACACACACACACACACACA
>BJFM01000290.1:251653-300413 GCA_016586285.1 Arothron firmamentum | reverse complement strand
CCCCGGTAGTGGAGAAGTACGAGACGCTGAAAGCTCACCTGTTGAAGACTTTTGAACTCTCTGATGCCGAGCAAACCAACCGTCTCTTTTCGCTGCAAGGGCTGGGAGGCAGCAAGCCCATTGAGCTTATGGACAGCATGCTGGCTGTCATGGGGGAGCACAAGCCTGGGTTCCTTTTCCGTCATCTGTTCCTGAGACAGTTACCAGCACAGGTACGAGCCGCCTTGGCCAACACAGCTATCACTGACTGCCGCGCTTTGGTGGATTAGGCTGATCGCGTCTTCCTGGCCGGCCAACACCACGGCACAGGTTTCGATTTCCCTGCTGTGACTCCCGCTGCGGTCCCGGTCCACGATGCCCTTCGGGCCCCGGGCTAAGCGCTGTCAGCCGCCTTGCAGTTACACGAAAGAGGGAAATACCAGAGTCGCTGCTCGTTAGTGGTCGTGAGCACCAGCCATGCGTCCTCTCTACGATGTTTTGAGAGGCCGGAAGCCGACGCACGAGGTGGACTGGTCCACGGAGGGTGATGCTGCTTTTGCCGCCGCCAGGGCGGCCTTGGCGAGCACCACCATGCTTGCTCACCTGTCATTTGATGCACCCATCGCCATCTCCACTGACGCTTCGGATTATGCGGCAGGTGCCGTGCACGAACAGTGGGTTGATGGTGGCTGATGGTGTCTTTTCTCAGTCACCAGCTGCACCCTGCTGAGCGTCGGTACAGCACTTTTGATCGGGAGCCTCTGGCTTTGTACCTGGCTGTTCGACACTTTCGCTCCCTGCTGGAGGACCGGCCGTCCACTGCTTTTGTGGACCACAAATCGCTGACATTTGCCTTGGCTAAGTTGTCTGGGCCTTGGTCCGCTCGTCAGCAGCGCCATCTCTCCTACATTTCGGAGTTCGTGACAGATGTGCGCCATGTCGAGGGCAAAGCTAATGTGTTTGCAGACTGCCTCTCTCAGGACCTGGCTGGTTCTGTTCATTTTGGACTGGATTATGCCCACATGGCCGCTGATCAGGCCACGGACCATGAGATGCAGGCATTCCAGTCTGCAGAGATGGGGCTCTAGCTGCGGCACATTTCCCTTCGGTTCTGAGGGCATTGCTCTTTTGTGTGATGTTTTACTGGGGCTCCTGAGGCCGGTGGTTCCTGCTGCCTGGAGGTGTCGTGTTTTCAACGCGGTGCACAGCCTGTCCCATCTGGGTAGGAAGCTGTCTCACAGGCTGGTGGTGTCGAAGTTCGTCTGGCATGGACCGAAGAAGGATATTCGTTCACAGGTGGGCCGACATCAAGGCACCTTTGGCGCAGTTTCCAGTGCCGGAGCGGAGGTTCGATCATGTGAACGTGGATTTTGCTGGTACCCTCGCTCCTTCTCTTGGTTTCTCTTACCTCCTTGGTGGACAGGACCACCCGCTGGCTGGAGGCTGGGCCACAGACAGGAACAACAACAGAGATGGCTCAAGCATTTATCGGCATGTGGGTGGCCCGGTTTGTCACTCCATCGGACATCTCTTCCGACAGGGGCTCACAGTTCACCTCTGACCTGTGGGTTGCCGTCGCCCAAAGCTTAGGGTTGAGGCTTCACCGAACCGCCTCTTTTCACCCTCAGGCCAACGGCTCGAGTGAGCGTTTCCTTCGGTCGATGAAGGCTTCGCTCCGGGCCAGTCTCAAAGACAAAGGCTGAGTGGGCTTGCTTCCTTGAGTTATGCTTGGCCTCCCAACCACACCTAAGGAGGATCTTCAGGCTTCGACGGCAGAGCTAGTCTACGGTCAGACACTGCGAGTGCCAGGAAACCCCATTCCGGACTCCACCGTCCCTTGGTCAGCTGCCCATCAGTGGGCCGAGTTTAACGAGAAGGCGAAGCTCCTTGCGGTTGTTCCCACTTCTCGATGTGGGCTTCCCCACTCCTTCACTCCCCCTAGTCTGCAGGCAGCAGATTACATCTTTGTCCATCACAATGCACTCCAGGGGCCATGGCGGCGTCTGTATGATGGCCCTATTCATGTTTTGATTTAAGTGGTGTAAATAAACTCAGGCATGTTTGTGCCGTCAACTGAGAAACTGACTGAAGCCTCTGATTTTCCCAGTTTTAATGGTGTATTAAAGTATTCAACAGTAAAAGTGACCCTTGCTCTTACTGTGACCCTTGAGAGACTTTAATAGTTCACTGATCACTTAAAAAAAAACAAAAACAAGTGTAACGTCATAGCTTTTTTGGTTCCAGTAATCTAATCTGTAGACCCCTAACAAACATGTTTTACAGTCCGTGTTTGTGTTTTTTAGCTTATGATATTATGCGCCATAATTACCCAAATTCCCTTTCCCTGGAAGTATTAGGTTTCACTCACAGGGAATTAACTTGAGGCAGCAGAAGCGTTTCGCTCGCTGGGTTGTTTTGGGTCTTTTTTTGGAACTTGGCCACTTTAAATTCTCCCTCTTGACCTATGCTGTGGGTGGATGCCAAGTTGTCACACGTCAGATGGGGCCTGTCAGTCAAACTCAGCTTGCACTTTGAAGAGATCCAGGCAGATGTTTTCTCCAACCTTCCTGAAGATTTTTGGCTGATGTCAGACTTTTTTTTTTTTTCCTTCCCCCTCTTTACAGAAAATAAATAGTTCTGGTTTGGGCTGCCTCCACCCCAGAGACCAGCTCTGCCATCTGTGTACAATATGTAAACAAGCTGCATCAGGAGCAATAGTAACAGGCATGAACACAGAAGCAGAAAAACATAGGAAAGGCTGTTGTGTCCTTTTCACAAGTTTCCTTCTGTGAGCTCACACGGTTGCTGCAAAGAAATGTTCACAGATGAGATGTGCTTTGAATTTTTCTTCTTCTTTTTTTTTTTAATTCTTCATGATTCCAAAACCACAGAATGGGAGGATATGCCATTTGCCCAGAATGCACTCCCACATTACTCTATCACTCCCACCCTGCCAACAATGACTCTTGCTCTCCTCTCGACTCCCTTTTACCATGTGTTTCATTAGCCCAGAGGAAAGCTTCTGGGCATGCATCTTTAGCACATCTTCATTTTGTCTCCTCTCATTCCGTCTGTCTTCCTTCTCTCTCCCCGTTGACAGATAGAGTGTGGTCGCGGTGCCCACCTCCCCCAGAGCCATATTTAGAAGTGTGTAAACCAGAGACTTGGACTCCATGACAGCATCGTTCATCACTATTATCACCAAAAGCTTGTTCAGGCCTTCCTCAGCGACATCCACTGAGCTCCGTCTTCCCTCCCACACACGCAGACGGCTCATAAAGTTCTGCTTGTGTGCTTCCCAGTCACCCTCAATGCTTCCCCCGTGTCTCGCCCTAAAGGACTCCGCGAGCATATAAATCATTCTGCTTTCGTGTTTGTTTGCATCCAGATGTTTATAGTAGAAGCCTTGCAACCTTTAGAATAGCATCGACACGGACAGACACAAGGCCCCAGGACGGTTGTACTCCTTTTGCTAGTTCCTACTGCCTGTATCCTGCTTCTACTGGCATCTAACTTGCATATTTCCAACAATGCGGTTGTTTTATGTGGATCTGGGATGTATTTGTACGGTGTTGAATGCGTGTTCGCTGCACTTTTAACATGTTTCCATCCCTGTTTTCATTTGGAAAATCTCAATCTTGTTATACTTCCACTGTGAAAATTCATCTTAATTGGTGCAACCTTGTGGCGTCTTTTATTAAATCCTTATTCTCATTAATTTTTTTTTTTTTTCAAATTTGCTATAAAAGGAAATGGTAAATGAGCAAGTGTCGGGGTGTCGGCTCTAACGTCCTGGCAAGTGCAAGTGTTTGGGAACGTGTTCGGTTCATCGGGTTCTGTCTGTGTGAGGTAAATCACTCTGTTAGCAGGCAAAAAGCATGACAGGCTGCAGCCGCAAACTCCACTCTCCCCTGGCTGACTCGGCCTCTCAGAGGGTATAGTTAGATTCTATATATTGTAGCTTCCTGTGCAGGATAACGGTCCCTCATTGTTTCCATCTGACATGTACTTTGGCAAGAGCTCTATTTAAAAAAAAGAAAAAAGAAAAAAAAAAGCAGCTAGACCAGAGAAATACAAGAATGGGGAAAAGAGAGGAAGAAAGAAAAAGAGTGGGCCTCAATATTTGTGACGCCCTGCCAACCCCCAAACCCATGAAGAATGAGAGTGGAGGAAAAAAAGCGAGGAAGGGATTGGGCGGAGGAGGGTGGGAGTGGAGGAGATTATGGATACACGCAATCTTTAATAAAAAAAAAGAGGGCCTTGGGTTTTTGTGGTTCGTGGTGATGGCTCCAGTTGTCTAGGACGGCTGAACAACACAGCTTGTTTATTCAGGCTAGTTATACCTGTTAGCCCCATTGCTTTCATTGTGAGCCTCTTTGCAGTGCCCTCCTGGAGAATACGCTGGACTGGACACAAGCACTCAGCAGGTTTCAGTCAGTTTTTGCACCTAATAGCGGTGAAAGAACCTCTCTCTTCATGTATTACAATGCGACATGTCTTCATTATCCTTTAAGGAAAAAAAAACACACTGACGTTGACAGACATGTCACCTCAGCTACAATTTAAACAGCTAATTTAAATTCCAGGACCTGATTTGTTGGTCAGAGCTCAATATCATGAAACAAACTAAAGACTGCAAGAGAGCACCTTATTGTTTCACCATCACAACGACATGCATGCTGGAGGCGAATCAACTCAGACACGTCAGGTGTCAACATTTGCTTGGCACAAAAGACAATTTGCAAACCTCACTTTCTATGACCAAACCCCATTTGTGCGATGCTGGACACTTGATAGTTTTCAGTTGCACTTAGTGCTGCTCTGTGTGCCAATAAAAATTAAAAAATTACCACCAATGTTTACAATCACAAAAACCTTCTCTTGAACTGATTTAAGGAGGCCTAATTAACACAAATCGGCCTGGTTGTCGCCACTGCTGCACTTCCACCATGCTGCCTCTGAAGATGATCCTGCTGGGATCAAAATGGCGGAGGGCAGCAGGTACAGTGGCGTCCCAATACTTATTGTTGATGTTGGAAGTAAACGTGAATGGTTGGTTTTTCTTGTCCGCCATTACTGCTACGATAGGCTGTAGCCTAAACACGACTGTGTATATCAGGTATCAACAAATGGTCATTTGACAGACATGGTTGGGTTATTAACTGATAGATTTGTCTGAAACCCATGTAAAAAAAAAAAAAATACCCCACCATCACATGTTCACAACACTGTGGGATTACATCATTACAGCGGTGATGAATGTAACAACCAACCGTGACTTCCACGAGAACACAAAGTTTCTCTCTCCTGTCTCTCTCCATCAGCCGAGAACGTGACATCGCTGCCAAGTATCCACGTTGGTTATATTTCTACTATGTTTTGACATCAGCTGCTTATTATTAAAGTAGGGCAGAAAAGATTAAGAACACCACAAGTGCAGCTAATGTAAACCAAGGCTACAATAACAGTGTCAATCAATTGTGCAATGACTTTAATGACCATTTTCACTCCCTTTGCATGCTTTGTGTTGAAAAATGTGCCTACTCTTGCAGGGGAGTGAACGATAAGCACATGGGAGTTTAAAATGAGGCTTGTCACCGGCCTTGTGTCTCGTAAGGCAGCTAGTGTGTCAGATATTTGGGTTAGCTCATGCTATTTCATCCCATTTGTCCAGCCTAAGAAAACAAGGCCAAAGGTTTTAAAGATTTAAATAAAGGATATGTGTCTCAGAAAGTGCTGAGAAAGCACTGTTCTTCCTTTGTTTTAGTTCTGATTGAAATTGCACTCTGTCATCAATTGGCCCATTTTACCGTGAGCAAACAGATGTGTGCCACATTAGCACTGATAAGTATATAAACCACACCGGGACTGCATCATTTAAAGACTCCCAGATGCCACTTCTCGCAATTATGCTCTACTTACGCTGTGATGTGGCACGGCTCATGTTGAGGCCGAAGATCCGCCAGACATTTTAGGTTTACAGTTGCGTTGACTGGTGAGGCTGTAGTTAGCTGCAGAGTTCGGACCCACATGAACCAACACCACATGAGAAGACAACCAGTGTGAAGAAAGACCAGACCAGGAGCCAAGCTCGGAAAATACCGCATCGCCTGGCATTGGAGCAACCTCAACATTGGTACTCTCTAGACTGTCGTAGTACCTGGGCAAACTGTCAGATGGTGAAAAATATATGTGCATGAACCCCCCCGTTTTAGATATACATCTTCAGAAAAAAAAAACAAAAAAACAATGTAATTAATGCCAATCATAGTCTGTAATTTCATGTGTGATGTATAATGTTAGTTCTTTTCTTCTTTCTGACTTACCTCCCTGTCTGATCCTCCTCTACCCAGCTGGCCAGCAGGAGGGTCGCCCCCATACGTCAGGTCCTTGCTCAAGGTTTCTTCCTGTTAAAAGGAGTTTTTTTTTTTCTTCCACCGTTGCTTACTGGGGGTTCGGGCTCTGGGTTTCACCCAGGGACAATCTTGATTGTGACAGACCTTAAATTAATAAATAGAGTTGTATTTAAAAAAATAGTTAACATTTATTATTTATGAAAGAACTGTTTTACCACACTCTCTGTTCTAATGCATTTTTTTGTAACTATTCAGGCACTAATGCGCTGTCTTTCATTGTGATTTCATCGCAATAAACCTTACAACACACATATAAATGCAGTTTCTGCACTGTTGGATTCACCATAATGTAAGATTTTCAACTATATATGTGTGTGTGTGTGTGTGTGTGTGTGTGTGTGTGTGTGTGTGTGTGTGTGTGTGTGTGTGTGTGTGTGTGTGTGTGTGTGTGTGTGTGTGTGTGTGTGTGCTCCTATTTTGACAATATTATATTTGATTGAAATTAGAACACTATACTAAGGTCAGTCTTGTTGGTCCCAAATGTAATTGGCCACCCTATTTTTAGGCATTGCACCCAGGACTAAATTACTTGTCTTACTGGATGTAGTAAATATACTTTAAACTGCTGTTTTGTGGCTTGAGTGAAAGTCTCTATGCAACCTTCGCCTCAAATCATTGTTTATTTTAGGCCTGAGGCTAATATAACCAAAATGAGCTGATTAGAGGACATCGGTGACCAGCAGCTCATAGAAAACTGATGGAAATGATCTGACTGAGGAACCACCAGGGTTATATTTAAAAAAAACAAAAACGTCAGTGGCTGAATTTGATGGAGGGGAGGTGGGTAGTTGCATTCTGTGACGTGCATTAACAACCGCCCATCTTTCGTTTGAAGCTACACTCGACTGATTTGTCTTGCAGAATGCATGCTGCAACCAAACCAACTGTGTGGTTGCTTTATTTGTAGCTATATGTTTTTTAAAAAACAAAGAAGAGACAAATCAATCTTTCTAATATCCAGGGGAAAGGTTAAATGTGATATTTGGTACCTCTGCTCAGACAACAAGATTAAAATACAAGTTCAAATTCTGCCCTGAGGTCAAAACCGTGCACACCGCTCTCTCACACATTCACCACAGAGCAATTTCAGTCAATAATGTTCAAATTTTTTTTGGACTGTGGAGAGAAAGTGGAGTGTCCACCAAGAACATGCAAACTTCAGAGAGAGCGAGCTGGGCCCAAAACCTGGCTTCTGCGAGGCGGCTGTGCTGCCCCTGCACCACCGTGCTGCCCTACATTCAAGCAGTGCTGGCTTATTTTTTTTCTGTTTCAGCACCAATGCCATCAGCCTTGTGTCGCTACCACCAATTTTCACCACATGTACAACCACAGCTCACTCCATTTCCTGGAACTGTGATAACAGCAGACTCATAAGTGTTGCCAGTTACAGGGCTCGACGGCTGCAGACGACTTTGAAGCAGGGAAGCTTTTCTGATAAACCGAACCGAGGGTGTTAAACTCACCAGGGACACACCCCATCCATCTCTGGTGACCGTAAACTACATCTTCTCATGCTTCGTTTCCGTTCCACAGTGAAACATTTGGTGTTAGTCACTCCGCTGCTGGCTCACAGCTCCGAACGGAACATGTGAGTGTGTTCCGAGATTCGGCTCAAACAGCTGTCGTCAACCCAATTAGGTCTTTGGCTGAGTTGATTCTACACGCATTCTGTTTTAGTCCTCTGTACACTGATGTTAATGCCACATTAGGAGCCGAGGCTGAGTTAAAAACAAATGAATACATCTGAAAGGAAAAGAAACAGATGTTGGAGGAAGGATGGATGGTGGTCATGGGGATAAGAATGTGATAAATGTAAAGAATGAAAACAAGTTCTCAGGCAAGGCCATTAAGAGCTGAGGGTCAAAGTTGACAGATATTCTTGCCCATATGGGGGCGGGGGGGGTTGGTCATCTGGCGGAGACCATGATGCTCCTTCTCTTTCTTTGAACCGGGGCCGGATCTCACACACACAGAAAAAACATACCTAAATACAAGTTCACATGCTCCTAAGTCGGCCAAGGGTATCAGCGAAAACCCCTTTCACCCTTCAATTTCCTGTATGTCGCTCTGTTAGGAGCTATTGGAAAAGTCACATCTGCTATCCAACATTTGAGCGAAATTAAAATAAACACGGCATCTCAGTTAGAAAAATATCCAAACTGGGGCGATGAGATGTAATCTACTGTGTTCACCTAATTCCTTCCATGCGTCACTTATTTAATGAGAGAGAACGGAATGGTACATTCCGAACCGGATCAATAATCTAAGAATTAATGAGGCTGGAGGGTGTAAATTTTTTTGTTTTGTTTTGTTTTTATCAATATCTGCCCAACAGAGTTTCCAGGGCATTTTCTCAAGTGTGTTTCAATTTCTTTTCTTTTTTTTTATGCGTTGAAGCCATCCAATGGGCGTGAAATTATTCAGTCGGTTGAGTCAATTTGGATCTTAGGCTGGGCTGGGTTCATCCAAAGACCACAAACTTTCCCAGTGTTTTGCAAATTAGGATTACTGTATTCATGGGAAGATAGCAGAAATGTTCAAGTGTTTACTGGCACCCAAGATGAAGAAAAAAAAAAGTTTGTGTTGCGTTTTGTTGCACATGTTCTAACAAAAAGATTTTTTTTTTTTTTTTAAATCTCATTTTTGAGGACCAGAATGAGAAAATCCCAGAAAAATGAGAAAGAATGAAAGAACCAAATGGGGTGAGAACAGAAGTGCAAACTGCACAGCAAACAAACAGCCCCCATTCCGCTGTGGTGGGAAAATACCCCTTCAGTATGTCCAGCTGGCTTTACACACATACTAAATATTGTCATAACGCTGTATTTCTTCCGAGTGATGAACAGCAGTCCACTTCCTCTTCCCATCCCCCTCTTCTAAATGTGTTTTCATGCACTCTGTCTAATCAGGCAGCTGTGAGGCTTTTACCATTTTGCAGCAGACAGCAATGTTGTGGTGGCAACTCAAAATGCCGCTTGGTCTCTGACGTCAGGGCCCCGCTGACGGTGTGATCATCATTTTAACAATGTCAAATTTGCCACACGAGGTGGTGTTTGCAACAGGCGGCTGAACGGTGAAAAAACACAAGACTCGGCCATCTCGGAAAGTAGCAGCTACTATAATTAACTGAAGAAAAAAAGAAACAAAATAACTAGTTTATTCAAAAACCTTGCATTTAATCAGTGCTGTGGTTAGCGCAGATGCTAACCACACGAAAATTCCTCATTCAGGCCCTCCTATGTGGACTTTGTGTTCTCTCCGTGTGTGGTTCTTCTCCCAAAAACATGCACAGCACTGTAATGTGGTGTGTGTTCTGCAATGAATCAATCGATGGATCAGATCGTAAAATCAGATGGAATCTAAACGAGCTTTCTGGTTTCACCATTAGTTTGTTTTCAGTGAGTAGAAGCTTTTGATTTTTTCCTTTCAGTTCTAGCAGCTGTACTGTCAAGTCAAAGTCTTTTATTTGTCAACAGTCAATGTAACAGAGTGTTAGCACAGATGTTGAAATTGCGTTCCACCAGACTCCAATGTGCAAAAAGAATATAAATTATAAAAAAATATAAGGTGGATGGACAGACGTTGATACAACGTTGACAACCGGCTATGTAATAATGTACATACACACACATGTGTGCACACGCCCACACACACATGCACGCACACACATGCACACACACACATACGCACACATACAACCAGTGCAGATACCAGTACTGCAGATAATTATTGACAAAAGTAAAACAAGAAAAACTGACACCTTTTCAAGACATCTTGCATGTAATTGAGGAATACTGTTTGGAGTATTCACATTGCACATCTGATCTGGCCCTTTGCTTCATCCAATGTGTGAACACTTGCCTGCAGAAAAGTGCAGCAAACAGAGAAGTGTTACCTTACTGTTACCTCAAGTTGCTGTCAAAGTCAAGTTAGTTCTTCCGTGTTAAAGTCAGATGAAAGGCTGAGCAGGGTTTGAGAAAGGGGGCAAAGACTCTAGATGACAGCATAAGGAAATATGGCGAAGTTTCTGTTTGCTAGCCTAAACAAACTTAAAAGAATGGTGTCGTTTTTCTTCTGACACTGGCATATTTCTGGCTCTTCACCAAGAAAGGCACTCAGCCTTTAAAGCTCTTCTTAAAGCTGTTGAACGCATCAGACAGCACAAAGAGGAGGGACGGCCATCCACTGATAAACTGAAATGACGTTATGTTTTTCCTCATTCGCTACTTTATATCCTTGTTTCTTGTGCTCCCTTGTTTCTACTCTTCCCTTCCTTCGGACTGCTCCCGATGTCTTCCTATTATAGAAGGGGAAAGGTCTAAACTGACAAATCCCAGTGGGCATGTCGGAGACGCATCAGGAAGCTTGTGAATTCCAGTGCCACATCTGCTTTTGCTAATCCTGTCAGTGCCAGCGTTTAAAAAAAGGAAGACGTTAAACCAGAGACGCAGTCTGCGCTGTTAGCTAACAGTGAAAAGGTTTATAGCTGTTAGCAAAGACATACAGTAAATGCCTTTTCAACAAACCTCAGCAGGAACAGAGTAGCATCAGGAGGCCCGCCGGGACTCATTTGGGAACAGCACGGTGCCCAGTCGCTCGTTTAATTGTGCTTCCGTAAACAGAGAGGCTCATCAGTCACTGAGAAAAGCAAAATACCCTCCCTCTTGAAAAGTGCCCAAACAAAACACCAAAATAAGGCTCGGGCCCGAAATTCACCATGACCCCCTGATCCCTGAGGTCCACAGTGCCGATCGCTACTGACACACAACTATGCACAAGCACAACACTGATGGATTTACTCTGCTTCCTCTAATATTAGACATATCCACACATGTTCCAAATAAGCTTTTTAAAATTTTTTTTTTTTGCATGAAAGGGAAACATCTCGTTACACAAATTTCCGCGTAATCCAGCAGCAGCGGAGCGGCCTGACGACAGCTGACATGGTCCGTGAGTGTCGTCACCGAGGACGGGTCAAACATTTCATGGGATTTTGAAGAGTAATCTTGTGATCCGGGCTCCGCTCTCTGTGTTCGCGTCGGGCTGCTGAGTCGGCGTCTGTGATTGTAACTGTGCATTCCTGTCGGACAAAGCAACTGTAACATTTGGATTTGGTTCTTTGTTGCTGGAGCAGTCAAACATGTCCGCAGTTGAAAGAAAGGCTTTCAACCAGAACTCCAGACTCCAGAGTTCAAAGAGTGAGGATATTTTCACATCATCCTCCAACAGATATATAAATATAGGAGCCATGCATTTATTTTTGAAGGACTAGTCTATAAACCTTGAAGGACTAGTGGTCAGAAAATGGGTTGGAAGAATTAAAATCAAATCAAACTTTCAAGACCGTCAGAGAAGTTACTGCTGGGAAACAAAAGCTTCTCCCTAACGTGGGAGAAACTGTTTCCAGTCAAGAGGTTTGTTGCTGATCGGTAACATTAACAAGTTTGGTTCCTGTTCATGTCTTCTTGCCCTCTGCAGGGAAAGAGTGGAGCAACAATTTAACACCATCAATTTGTACAGTAGATTATTAGTGAGAATAAAGACAAGATTTATGTTTAAATTGTTTTCTCCTCTCCTTTTGCACATGACTGATCACCTTTTGCTCTCACTCACTCTCTCTCACTCTTTCTCTTTCTCTCTTTCTCTCTCTCTGCCCCCTCTCTATCTCTCTGACTCTGTATCGTTCTACAGGTATCACTGACCCCATTGCCCCCATAGCTGACCTCCCCACTGACCTGCTCACTTTTTGTTTTTTAACCTTCAGTACACCTATAGATGATGCATATGTTTGTTCTTCTTTTTTCTCTTTCTCTCCCCTTTTAACAGGTTAAAAGGGAGGTTTCTTTTGGCTTTGTTTCATTTTCAGGTGACTGGCTCTGGGTTTTCATAAAGTGCCCATAGACGATCTTCACTGTAACAGATAGTGATATACTCTTCTAAACATATACCTCTACAACAATTTAAAATTTTCTTGAAAACATTTTCTTTTTATTTGAGCTGATTATGAAAGTGTCTGACTGGGAATTTTGTGAGTCTGGATATAGTTTCTGTCCCCTCTGGCCATCGGTTGGATCTATTTATGCTCTTCTGAACCGTGAGGGCAAAGAGTGGCGTTGCAAGGAAAAAAAGTGAGGAGTCAAATATGGCTGTGGAAGTATTTATCCCCCCCCCTCCTCACTCAGAGAGAGAGAGAGAGAGAGAGAGAGAGAGAGAGAGAGAGAGAGAGTGTGTAAACGTGCCTGTGCATGTATGTATTCAGGGCGATGTGATTACTCCGCCGCCGCTGCACTGTCTCAAGGCGAAAGGGGGGAAACCTGCAGATCACATTTGGTGGAACTTTCAAAGCAAATTAAAAACGTGCTCGCTTTTCTTTCACTTTCCACCGGGGAGTAAATGAGCTGTGGGGGCCAGCTGGTTTGCGTCCCTGCACATTCTGCTGATGCACTCACTATATCCCAGTTGTCACGCTGGCTCCAAACCTGCACCGCGGCACGCTAAAACAGGACCCAGCTGCTGGTGCGCCTGTGACCTGACGACTAATTACTTTGGATGGAAGGAGCATATTCTTTCTGGAGGTTTCTGGAGGAGGGGAGCTGGTAGACAGGGCTTGCTGGGGGTGAGGGGGTTATGGTGAGGATGCCTAAATGACACATGGAGCCTGTGTGGAGGCTCGGAGTCCAGGGAAGACATTAAGTTCCCGCACTTGAATCTCTGTAAGCCACATAATTGATCGCAGGCTTAAATGACATCAGAGCGCTGACTTCCCCTCATGAGCTCACCGAGAGATTCAGAGAGACCGAGGCGATCAGGGATCACACAGGGGGATTTACGCGCACGACACAAGCTGGTTTTAGAGTCGAAGAGTCACTATAACAAGAGGCTTTTGGTCGTAGCTGTTGTGCTTCATCGGCTGTCATCTCCGTCATCTGTCTGTCGGGACCAGAAATATGTGCTGCTGCTGCTCTAATCAAACATCACGATTGTAAATCTGAAGATGCCACTTCCACTGGGGGCACAGACAAAATGGCTTATGGGTAACGCCGCAAATACGCTAAGTTCTAGACGCTAAGATGTTCGCACTTTAGTGTGGGCGCTTACAACCCTCCTTCCTTTTGTTTTTTTTTTTTTGCTTTGATTCTTTGAGATGTGAGGGACTAATCGTTCAGATGAGCGAAGGGATTTTTCTGGGGGGGAATCATCTTCGAGCGGAGCAGACGAAACCCGGCAACTTCACGCTAACCTTCCTTGTCTGGCCCACTGAAATCAGACGCTGGCTTGTAACTATCTTGTTTAAAAATAAGGACAACTAAGATGTAGTAGAAAATGTGTATAGCTACATGAAGCTATGACTTAAAAGAATGAACAAAAAAAGATGGAGGAGGAAAAACATTTCAGGCCCAAATTTGCTTGCAGCCCTGCTCTTCTTCTCACCTTATTAGCATCTTTGTTTCATGTGCATTACGAATAACCCCTGGGAGGGGGGGAAAAGCAACTAAATGTGAAGATCTGGCAGTGATTTACATTCTTATAGCTTCTGCTGCTGTCTCCCCCCCCACCCCCCCCCCCCACCCCCCTCTCAAGAACACCAGAAAGATAGAATTTCACTGGGCCAAAGAGAACCAGAGCAGGGCTCACTCGAGCCACAGACTTTCCAGCGAGCGACCCGTTGAGATCTTCCAGTCGTAAAGTCATTGTCCATCCACATCCTCAAGGCTCCGGAAATATCCATGAGCTCAGAATTAATGTGCATTTGTGACAAATATCTCCGGAATTGTGCACTGACCAAATTGTGATTCTAATACTGACTTCTTCTCATTCTTTTCTTCAGTGCATACCCCAGGAAACTCAACGGATAATCAAATTGTGTTCCTCAGTTACAACAATGCCTTGAGGGTCTTAGCCACCGTTGGCATTGTATGCTAATTTTGGCAGCACAGCAATAAACAAGGCGGTTGCAGCCCTGTGGAGCCTTGAGAAGTGTCAGTATCACAGAGGGTGCACCAATCTGGATCTCATTAGATCTGTAGCTTGCCAGCGCTGTAGTGAACACATCCAGCCTGCGACCGCAGTCGAACGGCGCAGCTTCAGCAGCGCCAAGAGAAACAGAGCAGCACCCGGTGACCTGAAACTCCTGAAGGAGAGGACGGAAACCTCCGGATGAAAACTGCAGATGGGTTCAGACGTCTGCTGCTTGTAAGAAAACACACAAAGAGATGTAACACACACAATGAAACGCACACATGCGCATTGAGCACTGACTCTTCTTTGTCCGAGGTGGTATCGGTTGTTATCAGCGTAATTGCAGCAATAGAAGGTCATTTCCTGCGGGAAAAGAGCTTAATTGTGATGAGTCATTGGTTGTTGCTGCAGCCCCCACTCACAACATTATCTGTAGTCAGAAGAAGACCAGATCCTCTCAGGCCCCTTTCGCACAATCCTCCCCTCCATCCCGCCACCGTTTCTCTGAACTCCTCAGCGTATCCCTCCCTCTGAAGACATTACGCCCTGCGCTCACATCAAAAGAACAGCGACCCTCATAAATCGCCCCGGAATGGGCCCCCAAACCACGGCACGTCAGCCGGAAGAGTTCAACAAACAACAGCGTGGCGAGTAGTTTGAGCCAGGTTGGGTCACTAAGTAGGAGCTCGTGAGCCCATCAAGCCGTTGGACACTAGAAGGCAAACATCACGCTTCAGTGAGAATAGAGAGAAACACAGAGAGGGACCGGCTCAGGGTCTCATCTGAGAGCATCGGGAGTGTAATGGAAAAAGCAACAAAGAGGTGTAATTGCAAACACTGAGGAATGTTTTCTTATCATCAGACAGCTGGTCTGGCTAGTCTGATTTTGGGGACTTATCAGTGGATTAGTCCTAAGGGCTGAGTGGTGATCGTTTGCAGGAGGGGCAGCAGTGAGATAGCCTTAGAAAGACCCCCACTCTGAACTATTTAGGTGACGATGAAGAGGGCAAGAGAGAACTTGGCAGACAAAGACCATTGAGCCATCATACATCAAACTCATATCTTTGCTTCCTGAATAATTAAAGTCTCAGACTGCAAGAATATCTGGCAGGGTTTGAGGCTGCGCTATAAAGTCTGGAGTAGGTTTTATTTGGAACAACTGCTGATCAAGTTGAAAAGACTTTTGCCAAGAATCACCTTCAAAAATGTAAAAAAGAAGGGGGGGGAGAAAGTAAAACACTGTAGGTGGTCCTGACAGCCACACTCAAGCTGATGAGAACACTGGTCCTGATGGTCATGTGACTTGACCAACATTACCTCCTGACTAAGGAGGGGACTGATTCACTTGTATTATCAGCATCAATGTGAGGAAAAATATACACTAGGATGAGCGGTAAGTGTGTGTTCATTTTGTATATCCTGAAAAAGCAATAATGGCAAATATCAGGAAAGATGGGAATGAACCCGACTGGAAGACAGACGGATGCTTAGGTACTCAAGGATGATCAAGACGGAGGACGAAATCCCTTCCCTCTCCTATGCGGAGACAAGCCAGCTGTGCATTCTGTTAGACCACTCATCCTCGCTGTCAGACGTGGTTGTCTTTTATGCTTTGATGTGAGGCTTCAGCTTCACCCAACAGGATATTACTCTTTAATAACGTCCCACTAGGGATCCCATCCCGCACACGGCAGGGAATTTAGGTGAATTATGTCTCTGTCATGCCTGCGCAGACACACACACACACACACATACACACGCACACACACACACACACACACACACACACACCCACACGGTCTCATGCCTCTGATATCAATCAGTTCTGGTGCCGTTCCTGACCTTCGAATCATTTATTCGCATGAAGGCTGAGAGTAAGGGCATACAAATGAGGACACAAAAATGAGGACACACACACAATTCAGTCAGTAATTATGTGGGCATAATCACAGTGAAACTGCTGCAAAAGTTTATGTGTGCTCAGTATTTCCTTGCCAGTCTGGCTGTCATTCCGTAGCTAATGTGATGTGAAGAACATGAACACGAAGGAAAGTATGCATCAAGTATGCAACCAACATCACAGTGTTGAGCAGACGCACTGGAAAAACGGAATGTCCTCCGCTAAAAGAAGGTTTTGGAAAATCCAAGGACATGTGAAATGTAAACGACTATGCTTTTCATGTGTAATTGATATTGATTCTGGTTTACTAATTATTAGATTTATGGCAATGGCTGTGTTGCTATTCCATCTGGATCAGCGTTTGACAAGTGGCAGCCTGTATTTTGCGTCATACGCAACGGAGCGGTGCTTGCCTTTCCGGTTCTCACTATTACCACTGAATAGCCTATGATTTCATTTCAATTCCGCGAAAAACTTGTTAGGGAGCAGGATTATTTCAGCCGGGCTAGTTCTTTGCGTGCAGGGACAGAGCAATGCCATCCATGAGTGTGTTTACAGAGAATTAGGCTTTTTTTTTTTTACAGTACATGTAGACAATAGGCTGGCTTCGGCCTGGCTGCCTGACCTTTGGATTCACCCACTTGTGTCAATACATGATCTTTGTTAGCGGCCACAGCAAGACAAGGGTTTACAAAAAAGGAGACAGGGGATGCTTGAAAGGGTAATCCTCCAACAAGCAGCTTGAGTTGAAAGCAGCCTCTGTTTTAAATAGCCAAACACGGGGTAACGGTCCAGAGGAGGAGCCAGACGGGAGAGCAGGATTTTCAAGCGTCACAAAAAAAGTGGCGAAGCCGTTGATGTTTGTTCAATCACCCAACGTTTAACGGACAGGAAATGCAAAGTTGGAGAGACGGATCTGTTTCTCCAGCTCCCCCCCCCACACACACACACACACTACACCAATTAGCGTTGGAAATCGGTTTCTAAAACCCTCAATGAAATTATTATCATTATCCTTTTCTCCCTCCTGTTTGTTTTGTCTTTGTGCTGCAGCGCCTGCAGGGGAGGTTGGTGAGTCGCCCAAGCGTGTCCAAGCATGCAGCAAACTTACTGAGAACTGCTGGGAAGTGAGATGCTTTTATTGCAATACAAACCATGGGAACCATTTCACTTCACTCTCTGCACGTCGGGATGTGCAAAAAGGCAACTTTGGCCACTGGGGAAACGCAGACCTGGGGCCTGTGAATTTTACTTGGGTCGGTGCATTTAATCAATCAAAACGGCAGTTTTAGTGCTATATTGCACCTTCAAACAAAGAAATATGAAAGACTGAAGTAAACACTTCATCTGAATTGAGATTTATCCTTTATTGTAACTGTAGCGAAAGGTTTAAATTCTCCAAATGTTTCCGTTGGGAAAGTTGGACCTTGGAAAGGTGCAGGCGCAGTTAATTCAGTCACTTGTTTATCTGGCGTTTAGTCAGAGCAGCATTCACACGCTATCAGGAAGGGCTTCCAATGGAGATCAGTCCCGCGCAATTCAGACTTTCAAATGTGAGGAGGTTGTAGGTCTCTGTAATCTGATAAATACCACTGGCTATCAATAAGACGCTAATTTAATGATTGCTCCAGGCAGCTCTTCATTATCTGTCAATCTTCAAGAACAGAAGGCCTTTTAGAGAGAGAGAGAGAGAGAGAGAGAGAGAGAGAGAGAGAGAGAGAGAGAGAGAGAGAGAGAGAGAGAGAGAGAGAGAGAGAGAGAGAGAGAGAGAGAGGGGTTAGGACCAGCCCTCCCTTTTTTTTAGCAGTTGCCTGTTTGAACTGGGCTCTTCTTTCACTCGCTCCTCTGCTTTGTCAGACCGGTCATGAGTCACAGGCTCCTCTTGTTTGGATTTTCATCAGCGAGAACCAGATGAAGTTCAGGATTACCGTTTCGACTTTGAAGGTAATTTCTTTTTGTGGCCTAACAGGTGATCGACGATGATGCCCGCCTAAATGGCTGATGTGTTCTTTAATGTACAGAGTCTTAGAAGAAAAATGTAGTTTTTGAGAATTGTTTTTAAACTTTTAACATTTGAGTTGTAGAAGCGTGTGTATGTGTGGAGGATTTTTCATTGCAATAGCTATGAATTTTTCTGGGAAAAGTGAACAAATGTCCACAAATCTCATTTTTGCCATTTGATTTAATTTTGGAAGGTTTTGAAATTAAAACTGCTGTCATTGTTAACATTAGTTTATTCTTTGGAGTCACCGAACACAAATGCAGATGTTGATTAATGCTAATTGCGTTGGAGGAAGTCATCATAATTGTGCTCACATCCTATCACATCTGATCGCGTTTCATTTGCCTCGCACCAGGATTTATTCTCAGTTGTTGTTGTTGTTGATGTTGCTCTAATGGCATAAATGAGCGATTCCAAATTCAGCTCTGGCTCCAGACGTTCACGCCATATTCACGTCCCGTGTTCTTGGCAGCAGACCAGCTGGGTCCAAGTCTCCAGATCCTTTGTTAAATGTTAACATATGACTTCAGAATCCAGGGTAACATTCCCTCACGCAGGGGCTCGGTCACACCTGATTCTTTTCAGCATGACGCTATAATAATTGGACCACAAGATTCAAAGAACCCCACAAGCCTCAGAATGTTGTTTAGTTTAAATGTATGTGCACGAGTGCAGCAACTCGGACGTGCCTCATCTTTAAAAAGCAGCCCACATGTGTGCTAAATAAAGTGCACATGTTGCGTTATACCTTTCTGACAACCTCGCTGTGTTGGACGATGCGAGTTCAACTCAAAGGGGAAAGACTGAACGTTTGTTAGGCATTCAAAACAATCCCTCTGTCCTCTTGAACTGAGGTATTGGATTCAGTTCTCAAGGCTGCAGTTGGATGTCATCAAAGCAAATGCATCAAACCCATTCTGTTTAGAGCTGAATGATAACAGCAGCTTTTCTTTTTTGCAGAACTGAGAAGAGAGTTGAGACTCTTGCAGAAATTATTTATTTTGGGGGTTTTTTATATCAGTTTAAAGTAACACTGCCTTGCACTCTAGTTTAGTTTAGTTTGAATATTATCTTTTAAAGTGAAGCAGGTTAGTTCTATGTGCGCTTTGTGTGTAATTTTAATCCTCTTCCTGTCTGTCTGCAGCGCCTTGACCTTTGAGGGACGACTCGGGCTCAATGAAAAGCACCACCTTGTGGTGAAAAACAAGTCTTTAAGGACTCACGTTTGCTTGAGTTGTATCACCTCCCCACAGGTCTGATCACTGAAGGAGTTCACCCGATTTCACGTGATTTTTGTCTTTCACTCCTGCTATCAAAATCATGTTGAAGGAAATGACTTCGTAGCCGGCGACCACCAGCAGGATCTGAGAACCTCATCCCACAAGCATGGCGGCTTCAACTTCTCACGCAGGCACTTCCACCTCTGTGCCCACATTCCTGCCTTCGCCCACTCTTTCCTTTCCTAGATACTTGCAGTTCTTTCAGGAGTACCAGGATACGTCTGTCCTGGTGGAGCATTACAACTACACGGGCAAGCTGCAGAAAGACCGCTACCGTGGAGGGCTCAAGCCGGAGGGTATCGCCTTCTTGGTGGTCTGCCTGCTCATTGTGCTTGAGAATGCTGTGGTTCTTGTGGCCATTTGGAGGAACAAAAAGTTCCACTTGCCCATGTATTACCTGTTGGGGAACCTTACTCTGTCCGACCTGCTGGCTGGGATTACATACATGGCCAATATCATCATGTCTGGACCGAATACCCTGAAACTGACACCTCTGCTGTGGTTCCTCAGGGAGGGAGGAGTCTTCATCACTCTGGCCGCCTCTGTAATTAGCCTGCTGGCCATTGCGATTGAACGGCATGTTACTATGGTGACGATGAGGCCGTACCACGGAGCGAAACGTGGACGCATGGTGGCGCTGATCGGTGCGAGCTGGGCCCTGGCGGGATTTTTGGGGGTCCTTCCAATTTTGGGGTGGAACTGCATCCACAGCCTAGAGCAGTGCTCGACGGTGCTCCCGCTGTACGCCAAGAGCTACATCCTGTTCTGCGTGAGCGTCTTCAGCGCCGTGCTCCTTGCCATCGTGGTCCTTTACGTCAGAGTTTTTCGCATCGTCCGCATCAACACGCAGCGCCAGCGGCTGGGCCTGTCCGGCAGCCTCAGGAAGGGGTTAGCGCGAAAGTCGCAGAAATACATCGCCCTGCTCAAGACAGTCACCATTGTTCTCGGCGTCTTCATCGCCTGTTGGTTGCCCCTCTTCCTCCTCCTCCTGCTGGATTTTTTCTGCCCCACCCGCACTTGCTGGCTGCTCTACAAGGCCGATTACTTCTTGGGAGTCGCCATCGTCAACTCCCTCCTGAACCCCATCATCTACACTCTGACCAGTAAAGACATGAGGAGAGCTATCCTGCGGCTGCTCTGTCGGCCATGTCTGATGACCAAAGACGGCCAGGTGAAGAAGATCGGGATGCCCTTCCTGGAGTGCAGTTTCAGTAAAACGGAGGTGGCATCGCAGAAGCTGGAGGGCGGACTGGAGACCACCATTTCCTCAGGCAATGTGATCACCACTCCATCTCCTATTAAAGCCCTTTACCCGAAACTATTTAAGTCGTGAGGACTAACTTAAACGACTGAGGACACTTTTAAATGAGTCTCAGCAGAAGGCATGTAGCATGTGTCCTGCTCCAGAAAGGATATTTGTGATGTGTCCTTTGTGATGACACCCAGAGCACAGCCAGAAGCAGAACTATTGGAGAGGAATCATAAGAAGATGTCACCTTGAAGAGTGTGACTGTGCGGTTACGACAATTGCCCACATGAAAGAATCAAACTGTGAGATGAGTTCAAAGCAAAATGCCATAAGGATGCCAGTCAATGTGAATGAGACTGTAGAGGAGTACATGCTAGCATTTAATCTAAACTATTTTGCACTATTTTCCCCCTTAAATCAAAGAAGGAGACTTGTGTGGATCCAAAGACTTGATTTCAAGCTTCTTCCTTTTTTTTGAGACTGCCTTTAAAATGATATCGTGTTAAGACACATGTAGCATGTTCACTGCATACTGAACATCTGCATTTGAATATTTCGCTGGTCTGAAAGCCCCCGCGGTGTAAAGCGACTCGGCAGAGAGTATCTGCAGACATCAAGCGGCAGGAGACAGAGGGAGGCATGAACAGGAAAGATGAAGGCGGATCAGAAACTCTCAACAATGTAAAGTGTGGGAGGGAAATGCAACATTAAACTCCCCTGCTGTCTCTAAAATGCCACCGTAAACTGATATGAACATAATAGAAATTTGCTGTGGTTAGTCTTTTGTAACGTATCACTCTGCAATAATAACGTGGGAATAATCTAACCTGAATAACTAAGCTATTAAAAAAAAGCATTATAAGCACCATAACATAATGATAGTTTGGTACCAGTGTAGGTTACTGTAAAGGTAACTTTAAGACATTTAAAATTAATACATTAAACATATATGCTTCAATTTGTCAATCAAGCTTAAGTAGGAAATCATCCCCTGCAGCGGGATGTTTATGGCCAATGTAGCAATTGTAAGCTAAAACGTGCTGAGTGTAATTATTACGTGACTTCCTCTCATCATGTTAACATATTTTCCAAGAATGTACAGGTAGTTTATTAATACTGCATAAATTTAACATTGGACTTGTTAGTGTTGGTTTTTTTGTGCCTAAACTGATGAGTCAGGCAGTGTCTTTTTGTATTATATTTGTAATTAGCTTTTTTGTATTTCTAAAAAACTTTTCGTATGTATAAATTATAAGTATTATGCATCAGCATTAGGCTAGCAAGCTTTGCCTTTCTCTTAATAAAAGAAATAAAGTTTTTTTTGCCTCCATGATTTTAAAGATTTATTTTGTGTGCCTGTGTATGGGCACGTGTGTGTGTGTGTGTGTGTGTGTGTGTGTGTGTGTGTGTGTGTGTGTGTGTGTGTGTGTGTGTGTGTGTGTGTGTGTGTGTTTGCATTTACTTTCAGTGTCTATGTCTTTTTGCAAAGACTGAGTACTTCAAGAGGAACCACAGGAAATCAGCCCCCTTGCTTCACATCTGGCAATGACATTGGCCTAGATACAGAGTTCTTCTGCAAGCTCTGCATGGCTCAGGAGGGCTCTGGCACCAAACAATGATCCTTTTCTTTAAACACTGAACACGCCATTGCTCTCGTTTTCTGTGGGTGTGCTTGACCATCACCTTAATGTAGCTTGCTGTCCACAGTTGCCATAGCTAAAACAAAAATACGATTCTGTGCAGCTGCCTGTGAAAGATTTTTGCCCTTTCTACAGGGCACATTAGACAGTTGTTTTATTCACTGGCTGCATATTTGGGGATAGTGCACAAAAGAAAAAGATTTTCCCCTTTTTTGAGAAGTTTTAAATACAAAGTAACACTGTCGCATCACTATCATATGCAAAGCAAATTTACATTTCATCTGCTGTTGAAGTTATAATTTGCTTTTGGGGAAACATTTTTATGTATGGAACACATACCTTTCAAGAGGGCAGATCCATGACCACTGTGCCCATTAACACAGGTCTAGTGGTCCATCTTCGCTTCCAGGCCAATCAGAGGCCTCTGTCCCGACCAGGACTATCACAGCCACAAACTTGGATTGCATATGTGATGTTCCCTGCTCCAGTAAAAATACAAAAATACAAAAATAAACCAAAAACAAAGTGAACTAATGCATTTGATATCGATGATATGGTAGATTTGATATCATAGATATCAAAAGTGTGAAAGAGACGACATGTGTGACAGGACAGGAGTTTATGGGGTTACCACACCTAAATCCTTTGACAGGAGCTGAGAGTGTGAAGCACATGCATCGATCAATTGGAGGAAGAAAGCTTGTCAGATCATTATCATCTGTTTTATGGACTCAAAGGAGGATTTAATCTGCAATGAAATACTCTGATCCGCTGTTGTTTATGGCTCTGGGGTTCAACGAAGAGTGAATTATTTAAAAAAAAAATTTTTTTTTTTTTTTAAATGTACAGTTCATGTCTTAACGAGTCATTGTTAACATGCTATTTCTTCTGATACCTTATGACATGATTGTCTTATGGTGCCACCTTGTGTCTAGAAGGTAGAACTACAGCCTGCAGCATACCATGACATTTGTCTTGTGTTTTCCTGCGTCGTATTTTTCTCAATGGTGTGTCCGCAATTAAGTCGTCGTGGTTAATTCTTAGAGTATGTTCAGCTAGGAATTCACAGAGTGGGTCGGTTTTATTGAACATTGAGGAACAAGGTGCGCACATCAGCTTTATGTGTGTAATTTGATTTTCTATTTAAACGCGCTTTTCCACTAAGCACTGACAGACAGACTAAGAGCGTGCACGCAGATGCAGAGACTGCACCTGAGAGCCAGATGCAGTCATCACAAGAGCCACATCTGGCTCGCGAGCCGTTGGTTGCCGACCCCCTGGGCCGCATCACGCAGGTCTGTCGTGTCGCGCGCAGTTGTCGGCCTGTTATTTAAGACCTGCTTTGACTGACGTTACAGTTGGTTTTTGGCACCTCGCGCTTCCTCCTCTTCCACTGTGAGAATCCCTTCGCAATAAAAGCCTCCCCCGCTTCGCTACTGCGTTCAGCGGCAATGCTCACCACCCAAGGCTGACTCGCCAGGCTCTTATTTTGAAAGGCAGAAGAGGCCGGCGCTATGCTTAGTCACGGTGAGTTACAGCTGCCCCCCTCCCCCCCTCCTTCTTCCTATGTGGCGCAAAGCTCGACGCGCCGCGATGGAGGAATTGAGCTGGACTACATGAGTTTCTTTTATCACATTATCACACATTTGCGACGCCCACGGAGCTTAATTCCAGTGGGAACGCGAGTTGTTTTAACAGCGCTGCGGTGAGTATAAGCATAAATGTGTTTCAATAAGGCTTTGTTGTCATCTCTGCGCTGAAGTCGTTAAACAGCCCTCTTGTTAGCGTCTGTTATTAGGGGCTTATTTTGCTGTCATCTCCATTTCCTAAACGTTCTACTCCTAATTTGTGTTTTCCTCCACCTATTGGTCTCCGTCACGAATTGTTTAGTCTTGTCATAAGCAGGATTTTGTCGATTCCGCTTCACGTCTGTTGCACTTATTTTCGGCACATGCCACCGCTCGGAATTAGGACCAGATTGGATCCAAACAAGTGCAGAAGTCATCATTTGAGGCATCGAAGCGAGAAGGAAGGTGACGGTTTGTGTGACTGCGGTTGGGGTTGTGGAGATGGCGCGGAAATCCGATTCCATCTGGGTTTATGTAAGGATTGGCCTCACTTCTGGGTCATGTTTTGGTACAGTCTGTCCCACTGTTTGCTCGGGTTCAGGATGAGTCATGCATGGAGAGCCTGGTGCACACAGTGCGCGTCAAACAGCAGCCCTTTTTTTTTTTTTTTCTATTCCCCCTGAATGTTCAACTTTAGGATGCGTCACGTTTTGTGCAATCCCTGCGTGGACGGCTGGTGAAGATTGCAGAGAAACCCAGCAGCGTCTAATCTATTCCACCTCTGCACCTTTGCCTTGCAAATCTGGAAAGTAAATAACGCGTAATAGTTCACTCGAAACAGCACATTTATGATTGTCTCTCATGTGCATCTTTCTGGCGTTTTTAAGGAGCAGATCTGATTTCTTCTATATATAAAAGGAGGTGAAACTGATGCGTTTACTCAACTTATTTTGACCAACTTTACTATGACACAAGACAAAGAAAAGTGTCACATTGTTGCCTGAGACTGTGAATCTAGGAGGATTGAGAAAGAACTAAAAATGAACTCAAATTAATTTTGTTATGTGATGGCTGACTGGATTTTATTTACCATCAGTTATAGTACCGCTTTGGGGGAACTATGAAGTTAACTATCCTTGCCTGTATTTCAGTGTAATATGATGTCATTTTCTTTCGAAAAGGATTCATTCTTAATATCCCTGAAACAAAGCATTGTATTCTGCATAATCATCAAAAATGTGCTGCAGGCACAGAGCCTGGGAAACCTGTTTGTCATCGAGAAGCTCCTCGTTACCTTTTGGTAGGTGGAAAAGTTGAGCAATATGTTCCCAGAAAAAGAAAAAAAAACATCAGACCAGACGTGTCATTTTAGTGCCGCGCAATCAACCTGGCCGAATAACCCGATTATGCTCCATGATCGCTGCATTAATGTCAGCATCCAACCACTTCCGTATCCAAGAAACTAAAGTTTTCTTCTTCGTATCTGATTAAGTTTCAGGAAGCACAAACTTAGTTAAAAGATCAGCAAATTTGCATAAGCCACCTGTGTTCTGCACCCAGTCTGGGTAATGACTTCCCAGCGTTTCTGTGTTCTAAATTCTGGCTTTGTTAAGCAACTGAATTTACAGTAAATTAACTCTGTTACTGATTAACAATAGGTAAGGGAAGAAAATATAGCCACCGGTAATTTACTTCTCGGTTTTATTTCCTGATTCTGTTATCACCTGCTGTTTTTTTTTTGTTTTGTTTTTTTTTCCAAGTCCTGATTGGTTTCTCTTTCTCTGAAAGAGTGACGGATTGTTGAAGGAGTCATGGGACAGAGTAAAAAACACCCAGTCATGCTGGCTGGCTGGCTGGCTCTCCTCAAGCCTATTTGAAGTCGCTCCATTATCCCTCCCTGCTTCTCGCACACTCACTGGTTTTTCACGCCTTCCTCCCTCGTTCCTCCCTCGTTCCTGCCGACGTTAGCCGACCGCTTTGCTCACTTTCTCCAGTTGTTACAGACGTGGAAGCAACAAGTCTGTCAAGCTCGTCTTCCTGCGTCTCTGCAAGAGTGAGAATGAATGTTGCTCTTGTCAAAGATTAATAGAGCTATTTTTCTTTGCAAGTGAAGTACGGCGAGTAAAAGTAGCACACTCATTATGACGAGGAAGAGGCCGTGACCTGACTGAAGAGCACAGGAAGAGGCTGCCGTTGGCGTGAGAGGCCTGATGGCAGACAGGAAACAGTTTTACGCGAGCTGACAGACAGCAGCTGATGGCGCCGGACCATCAGGGCTTATGTTCTCCGACTGTGGAACCGTTATTTCTACATACGGTACCAACGCGCTGTCTTCTCTCTGGTTCCCCCCCCCCCCCAGTTTTCAGATCAGCCGGTAAACCGAGACGGGCAGACACATTCTTTTTCCAGCTCTCGGAAGAGGCCTTCGAAGAAAGTAGCGGCGCGGCGACCTCCACCACCACCCCCACCACCTCCACCACCACCACCACCCCACCCAACATTCGCATGGGTTTCCATGGCACGTGAACACATTTTTGTCTTCATCTTTCTTTAGAGGCTGCGTTTCTGCGGCGGCCTCCTCAGCATCAGAGTGCAAGTGCAGTAGCCGAATGAAAACTTATGAAAACTTAAAATATCTGACACCAGTCAGCCAGAGAATGGGTCGGATCTGTCACAATCGCGGATGTGAGCTCAGTTTAAACCAGCGGCATGACTCTTTTCTCTGTTAAGACCGAGAAACCGCTCATGATAAGTGCGCCGACAGTGTCGTAAAAGCAGTCCGTGCGTTTCATTGCTATGCAAAATTAACCCTCAACTCCCAAACTTCGAAATCGTTTTTATGACTTTGGAGCCGAGGAGGCCTAGATCAGCCGTGAGCGACAGCTTGATAGCGACATAAGCAGCAGCATGGCTAGACTAGAGGACTGAAGGCCGCGAGGAAACGCTAGCTAAACGCTCCGACCCGCTCCCGAACTCGGGGAAGCCTCCAGCAGCCCGCCAAGCCCTCGTTTCCTCTGCCTGTGTGCCTGGTGCAGCCATGCCCAATAACACCGCCCGCTGTCCCTGAGAGCCAGTGAGGAGGGAGGAGAACGGGTGGGAAATGACCGAGTGCATGACTGAGTACAAAGCGCTGGTGACTCCGTCCACGCGCAACGGCCATCGCGTCTTCAGCTACACGCTCGAGAGCCACACGGCGGCCGCCTTCGCCATCATGAACGAGCTGCGGCTGGAGCGGCAGCTGTGCGACGTCACCCTGCGCGTGCGCTACAAGGACCTGGACGCGGTGGATTTCGTGGCGCACAAAGTGGTCTTGGCCTCCTCTTCGCCCGTCTTTCGGGCCATGTTCACCAACGGGCTGAAGGAGTGCGGGATGGAGCTGGTGCCCATCGAGGGGATCCATCCAAAGGTGGGGCTCAGGCGTCTCTCGACCTCAGAGTTTTTGCAATCCAATTTTTTCAAAAAAAAGGATGTTTTTTATGGTTTGGCTTCATTTCTGCTGTTGGCTAACGCAGGTGATGGACCGGCTGATAGAGTTCGCCTACACGGCCAGCATCTCCGTGGGGGAGAAATGCGTGATTCACGTGATGAACGGCGCCGTCATGTACCAGATCGACAGCGTGGTCAAGGCCTGCTGCGATTTCCTGGTGCAGCAGCTGGACCCCAGCAACGCCATCGGCATCGGCAGCTTCGCCGAGCAGATCGGCTGCACCGAGCTACACCAGAAGGCCCGCGAGTACATCTACATGAACTTCAGCCAGGTGAGATCAGCCACGTTCAGAAGGAAACCCTTCTTAGCTGAAATGGCGATTGCGAACGCTACCTGTGTGTGTGCGTGCGCGTGAAGTCGAGTCCACGGGTCTTTGTGTTCGTAGGTCGCTACCCAGGAGGAGTTTTTCAACCTGTCCCATTGCCAGCTGGTGACCCTCATCAGCCGCGACGAGCTCAACGTGCGCTGCGAGTCGGAGGTCTTCCACGCCTGCGTGGCGTGGGTGCGCTACGACCGGGAGAACAGGCGACCGTACGTGCAGGCCTTGCTCCAGGCCGTCCGCTGCCATTCCCTCACCCCCAACTTCCTGCAGACTCAGCTGCAGTCCCTGGACTGGGACCCCCAGTGTAAAGACTACCTGGCCCAAATCTTCCAGGACCTCACCCTCCACAAACCCACCAAAGTCATTTCCTGCCGGACGCCCAAGGTTCCGCAGCTGCTCTACATCGCCGGCGGCTACTTCCGCCAGTCTCTGAGCTACCTGGAGGCCTATAATCCCTGCACGGGCACCTGGCTGAGGCTCGCCGACCTCCAGGTCCCTCGCAGCGGCCTGGCGGCGTGCGTAATCAGCGGGCTCTTCTACGCCGTCGGCGGAAGGAACAACGCGCCCGACGGCAACATGGATTCAAACACGCTGGACTGCTACAACCCCATGAACAACTGCTGGTTGCCGTGCGCGCCGATGAGCGTGCCCAGGAACCGCATCGGAGTCGGCGTGATCGACGGCATGATATATGCCGTGGGTGGATCCCATGGGTGCATTCATCACAACAGCGTCGAAAGGTGAGCGCTTAAAGGGGCGGCGTTGCCCTCGGCCAATCAAATAAGAAAGCTCTTTGGATTTGTGTCGGGCGCCTTGAAAAGCCCGACGCACCAAGATTTTTGGTGACTGTTTCTGTGCTTTGTTGGAGTGAATCAGCAATATTTTTTAAAAAAAAGAGCTAAATCTTCCGTTCCTTCAATTGTACTTAGTCAACGCATGACCTAAAAATGAGTCATGTGACTTCTTGGAATTTTACATCTTTATTTGCATTTCCCTGTAAGCCATTTTTGGCTGACGTGGCTTTAGGGAGTGAATTCCTAAGAAGCTGATATTAATGGATGAATAATCTGTATATTAATAAAATACAGTGAAAATGCAGTGACTAGGCACCTGCTATCATGAAAATGATCAAGAGCAAATATTAAAGACACCAATTTGTCAGGGGAAAAAAAAAAAAAGACATGGTTAATGTGTGGAACAAAAGCCCTGTTTCCCTTTGGTGCTTTGTTAACTCTCATTTGTTAACACTCATTTGTTAACACTCATTACACCCGGCTGAGCGTCACTGTTGTGATTGGTGTGTTTGCTCTTGCTCGCGCTTACGGTTCTTGGAATCGAGGCGCATCACTGTTCCCAGCCGTTGGCAGCAGGGGACAGACCGATCCGTCCGTACGCGTCGCGGAATGAGCGGTGAACGAGAAACAAGTTCCGAAAAGTGCAGAGTTTGAATGGAGACGCCTCCAGCGGGTCATCTTGTTTTTTTCCCCCCCCTCGTCCTGCAGGTATGATCCAGAAAAGGACCAGTGGCAGCTGGTGGCCCCCATGTTGACGCGGCGCATCGGAGTTGGTGTCGCGGTCATCAACCGGCTGCTTTACGCCGTGGGAGGTTTTGACGGGGCCAATCGGCTCGGGTCCTGCGAGTGCTACAACCCCGACAGGGACGAGTGGAACTCCATGGCCTCCATGAACACCGTGCGATCTGGAGCTGGTAAGGAAGCTGCTGTTTGTTAGAAAACTCGTGACCCCCTCCCCCCAACACACACACACACACACACACGCATGCTGTTAACCAAATTAGCAGCTAAGTGGCTAATGGTTAGCTGGTCAAATCAGTAGAAAGCAAAGTCCCACTTGAATAAAGTCCCCTCTGACCCTGTTTAAGGTGTTTGCTCACTGGGGAATCACATCTTTGTGATGGGAGGCTATGACGGCACCAACCAGCTCAACACGGTGGAGCGCTACGACGTGGAAACCGACACGTGGAGCTTTGCTGCCTCCATGAGGCACCGACGTAGCGCCCTGGGAGCCACTGCCTTACATGGAAGCATCTATGTCATAGGTGAGTTTTATCTCCAAACTACCCATTAACACACTTGTCCAATTTACATGCAGTCATGTAAATTGGAAAAGTGTGTTACCCAATTTCCATGCAGTCATGTCCATTTTTTGGCTGTAGCAGTATAAAGAATGATCCTATCTTGTCATTATTTCCACGTTCTGCATCATCATACTGTGTGTTACCATGGCAGCGGTTGTACAGGCTTAAGTGAAAGCAAGGAGGCGTCCATTCAGTTTCCTATCCGATATCGATGGACAACTTTCAGAGTGCAGTAAATTGGATGATTCTGTTTATCTGAGATTCTGGGGGTAGTGTTGAAAACGGAAGCGTTGCAGGCACGTCTGGCCTGTCCTGTGTGAAGCTGTCACGCTTCATTAGCTGCTCTTATCAATGTAGCTGTTAGCATCTTAGTGTAGCTACCAGTCCGATCTTTTAACTTGTTTTCTGCAAGAATTTCTCTGAATTGAAAATAGATGTTATATGATATTGTTTCCAGAACACTAATCTCGGGTAATTTTACCTCTAATGGAGTAAAACCCTTTTTGTTCACAGGAGGTTATGATGGCAGCACGTTTTTGGACAGCGTAGAATGCTACGACCCGGGGAAGGACACCTGGTCGGAGGTAACGCGAATGACATCAGGCCGGAGTGGCGTGGGCGTGGCTGTAACCATGGAGCCGTGCCAGAAAGACCTACCGCAGTGTCCACAGGCCGTGGCAGAGAACGCCACCGTGTCGCCTGCCTACCAGGCAGCCAACTGCAGTTTTGACTCGCCGTAGTCGGCAGCACAGCGAGCCCTTCGGCAAAGGCGTGTGAGACGCGTCAGCCACGCACATGCGTACGTAGACAAGCACCCCGAACCTCCACTCTGTCCTCCCACGGTTGATTAGAGCTGGAGGTTGGCTGAAAACACCAAATGCTGCCTCATTGATTTTTAAAGTTCACACTTGTTATAAATAACTGCAACAGATCTCACACCCGGATTATTTGGAGTTGATTGGGTGGAGGTTTCATTTGGGGAGCATGGGCTGCATTCGAGAAGCCTGTCCCGAGGCTTTTTAGAGCAGCTCCGAAGCGTCAGCTGCAAAAATTCTCTCTGAGAGGGGGGGCTTCTGCTTGGACTGATCCCATTTTGCGTGATGAAACAGAAGTTTGGTAGTGTACACAGCAGAGTTCAAAGTGCCATTAGTGTCGTCAGTATAAGGTGTAGGGTTGAAAGTACAGCTGCAGGTTTGCAGAGTGGACCGTTCATGATGAAGGTGATCCCAACACACCGGGCCTCGTGTAACATGCCGTTTTTTTCCCCTTGCCAACCCAAAATGATACTTTTGATAAGGGACATCCTCGAGTTGCTATGGAAGGAGTTTGTAACTGAACTGTGATATTTCCTACACACAACAGCCACAGTCGTGTCCGGACTCGATATAAAAGATCTGAAAATTGAAGACCAACATCTGTGAAGGGTGGGTTGATGATTCATTCTTAAGAAAATGTTTTTCACCACATACTGAAAGGCAGCGATGACAGACTCCTGTCACTCCTGGTTCTGTTAATTATTTCATTTAAGTGGTTTCTCTTTAGTTCCTGCTGAGCTCAGTTGAGTGTAATCAGTTCTTCACATTCTTGTACAGGGCCCAAAGATTTAAATTCAAGAGCAGAACCTTTGAATTGTATTGTAATAAAAGGTTTCCTGATGAAAAGGTAAATAGAGCGTTGCTTTCTGTGCAGTCCCAAATCTAGTTTTGTCAGTATATATGATGTGTCGTGTGCCAAGAGAGTGAAAAATTGAGTAGTGTAGAAAGCAAAGGGAATAGTGTAGCATAAAAAAAAAAATCTCACTGAATGTGTTTTGTTTTTGTTTTGTTTTTTTAATTAAAATAACTACGCAGGCTCCCCTTTCCACTTGATATTTTTGGTTTTACTTTCCACCTCACAAACCTCAAACAGAAACGACCACATTTGTGCATTAGTGTTCCGACCGTGCACGCTAATGACAAAAACCTTGCTACAGGCAGCGTTTTTGTAACAGCAGTTTAAGCTACAAACTTTTTTAAGTGATGTTTTGTACATTGATATTTTAAAAAGTCTTGTACAGAATTTTAGAACTTGTTTTTTTTTTTTTTTATTTATTTGTTCCTTCTTTTGTTCCTTTGAACTGACATCCACTTTATATTGAATTGGACTCTGGTTTTGGAAAACGCATGGTTTGTAACTAAGTAGGAATGCCTGATAATACTCATTTTGGATGTTTGTTTAAAAAAAAAAGTCTACTTCACAAGGAAAGGGGCTTTTTTCTGTCTGAATGATTAGAATATTTAATGTCTGCTTTGTACATTTTTCCTCAGCAGCAAAAACTGTACAATAACACATTGTAAAGTAAAATATGTTTGTTGTAATTGTGAAGTCCTGTCGTGTTTGACTGAACATTTTACATCCTATTGTGCTTGCTGTTGAGGTGAACATTCTACCATTTCACACAAACGTGAGATTGATGTAGCACCACTGGCCACTAGAGGGAGCTAAATCCATTTATATCCTTAAAGCATACGTAGTTAACATTTCCTTAATATTTCATATTAAGTTAAGATTGTTTTGTCACTGTTATGTTGAAAATTGATTACTGTGCCATGACATCTCATTGTCTTCCTATCCCCGACAGGTGGATGAAACTACCAAACAAGAAGCCTTTGACTGGGTTGACTTAGAATAGGATGGCAGATAGTGGTGTTGCTGCGGTCCTCGGAATCCAATCCTGAAAATGTCTAAGGCGAGATTGTTGCTTAAAGGCGTGTGTCTTTTAATATTGGATCGTATTTATTAAAATCAGACCCATGTCGTTGATGTGCCACCCACCTCTGGGACTAAAATAACCTGTCTGTAGGTGATGTTACGATTAAGGTCGACGCTATTAAGCCCAACAGTTATTGCACACTGAAAACCGCATAACAGCGCGTAGTTTTTATTAATTCGACCTAACAACAGATCCTTCCGCCTTCACAAAACTAAAAAGTCTTAATGCTACAACATTAATATAAAATTTTAAAAGGACTGCAACAGTATAGTAAACGCACCCTTTTTATAGATTTTTGGCCTTTTGTATTACTATTATATTTTTTAATGAACTTGTCTTCTACAGCAACTTGGCAAGTAATATTAAGATCTGAATTAATATATAGTAATATTAAGTAATATTAAGTAAGTAAGTAAGTTAATTATATAGTAATATTAAGATCTGAATGTTCTATCGCTTCATTTGTCAAATGAAGCAATAGAACTTTTCATTTTTTTTAAACGGATTGTATTTGTGACGGATATGTAAACTAATCTAGTCGATTATTTTGACAATCTTTTCCGGAAGTCGTGTGATATTTATTCCTAACTTGACAACGGTGTTCCCCGCATCAATAATGACTTCCCCGAGTTGCGCCGCTCACCAGCGGATTCTCTACGTGCACAGGTAAGAGAAACTCACCTGCTTAAAGGTAAAACTAAAATAAAATAAACCACACATTTGGCAATGTACCGAAAACAATGAGAAAAAAAGACGTTAAAAGTTTTAAAGTGAACAGAAGGTAGTGTCAGTCGGGTTTATGCTGGATTAAACGCGTCGGTAAAACTGCATTGTACAGTAGCATAAAAGTCCACACAAAAAGTAGGGTGGTAGCTGAAGTGTTTTTCTTAATTGTCATTTTATCAGTTCACACGTCTTATTAAAGTAGATGTAAATGTTTCAATCTTTATTTTACTGCTTTAAATCAACATCAAACATAAGAGAGTGTAGCCATGTTTTTTTCTCTCTTGTCCCATGTTGTCAAACTAGTTTATCCAGTCTGGGTCCCACCTTAGCATCAGTATGTTGTTCATTTGTTTGGTGTCTCAAACCTGTAGTAATTAAAGACAATTATGTACTTAATTTTAGGATTTTTTTTTTTTTACTGCCCTGCTGTTGTCTGCTCCCTTCTGTCATCAGCCTGAAGCAGCAGCCAAGATGATCCCTGTGGGCGAGTTCAGAAACTTCAGCACGGAGCAGAACTCCAAGTTGCGGGTCCTGAAGCCATGGTGGGACGTTTTCACAGAGTACCTGTGTGTGGCCATGGTTATGATCGGAGTCTTTGGGTGCACCTTGCAGGTGAGACACCGCTGCACGTCCCCTGATCCCGTACAGCAACGTCCGTGTCGTTTCAATAATGTCTACTGTGACACATCTCAGTTTACCCGAAGATGGTGTCAATTTTTGTGTTTACAAACGAATAATGGATTTAAGTTTTATATCCCAATACACGGACAGACTAATTAAACTAACTTTTGTCTCACTCACTTACCAGATTCAAATCAAACATTTATTATTCAATTTGTCTGTCATGTAAATACAAAATAGGAAGCGTTTATAATGTGAGAAAAAGCTCGTTCTATAAACGTTCCCTTGTTCTCCTTCTTCTTTTAGCTATTTTTTCATTTGTCTGTCTTCCATAGCTGACCCAAGACAAGATAACCTGCTTGCCCAGCCATTTCACCAGCCCCACGCCTGAAGCAATCAACTGCGACCACATCCGTCACTACGCGGAGAACAAGACGTCGCAGCACACGCTGGTCAATCCGGGTAACGCCATCATCTTGGAGGTGTCCGGACGCAAAAATGGCTTGGACATCCACCAGTACGTGTTTGTAAACCACTATTGCTACGAGAGGTTTGTTCACTGGTACGCAAAGTTCTTCCCGTACCTGGTTCTGATCCACACCATGGTCTTCATGGTGGCGAGCAGCTTCTGGTTCAAGTTCCCTGGCACGTCTTCTAAAATTGACCTTTTCGTGACCATCCTGGCCAAGTGTTTCGACTCTCCGTGGACCACGAGAGCCCTGAGCGAGGTGTCGGAGGAACGAGGGGAGGAGAAGCTGGTGAACTGGAGGAGGAACACTGTCTCGAAAAGCGCTGAAAAGGCAGATGACGAGGAGGCTGTCAGGCTCCTGCGCTCCTCGTCCGTCAAATCCAACCCGGAAAAAAAAAACCTGGAGCCCCAGTCGCCCCCCTCTGTTCTGGACAAGAAGGAGGGAGAGCAAGCTAAAGCTTTGTTTGAAAAGGTGAAGAAGTTCAGGACTCACGTGGAAGAAGCCGACCTCCTGCACCTCATGTACGTTTTACAGACGTCGCTGAAGGTCTTCAAGTTCCTTCTGATCATCATCTACTCGGCAGTGCTGGTCCCCAACATTGAGATTGTGGTCCGCTGCTTGGTTCCTCCTGAGCTGACAGGTTTTGATATCTACTGCTGTAACCACAACAAAGCGAACCTCTTCTCCAAACTTGCCTACTGTTACATCTGCTTCGTGGGGGTGTACGGCCTCGTGTGCATCTACTCCCTCTACTGGCTGTTTCACAGACCTCTGAAGGAATACTCCTTCGAGCAGGTCCGACTGGAGACGGGCATTAACGACATCCCCGACGTGAAGAACGACTTTGCCTTCCTCCTCCACCTGGTCGACCAGTACGACGCGCTTTACTCCAAGAGGTTTGCCGTCTTCCTCTCCGAGGTCAGCGAGAGCCGCCTCCATCAGCTCAACCTCAACTACGAGTGGACTGAGAAAAAGCTGCGCACCCGCCTCGCCAGGAACACCAGCAACCGCTTGGAGCTGCACTTGCTGATGCTCCCGGGCCTGCCCGACACGGTCTTCAGCGTCGCTGAGGTGGAGTCGCTCAAACTGGAGCAGGTGAAAAATGTCACCATCCCAGCGAGCGTGGCCAAGCTAGGCTCCCTCCAGGAGCTGGCGCTCATCTACTGCCCGGCAAAGCTCCAGCTGCCTGCCCTGAACCACCTCAAGGAGAAACTGAAGGTCCTTCATCTGGCTTTCGAGAGTCTGGAGGAGGTGCCTGTGTGGATGTACGCCCTGCAGGGCCTGGAGGAGCTCCACCTGAATGGTCCCCTAACCAACGAGGTATCCAAAAGCGCCACCCTGGAATCCCTGCGAGAACTTCGGGCTCTCCGAGTCCTCACCCTGCGCTCCGACCTCGCCAAGATCCCGCCCGCCGTCGTGGACGTCGCGCTGCAGCTGCAGCGGCTGTGCATCTACAACGACAGCGTGAAGCTCCAAGCCTTTAGCAGCCTCAAGAAGCTGACCAACCTGGTCTCGCTGGAGTTAGTGGGCTGCGACCTGGAGCGCATACCCAGCGCCGTCTTCAGCCTGAGCAACCTGCAGGAGTTGGACTTGAGGGAAAACAAGCTGACAACCGTGGAGGAAATTCTGAGCCTGCAGCACTGCCGGCGGCTGGTCGCGCTCCGGCTGTGGCACAACAAAATCACGTACATCCCTGATCATATCAGCAAGCTGCACGCCCTGGAGACGCTGGACCTCAGCTGGAACAAACTACGCAAGCTTCCCTCGAGGCTGTTTTACTGCACCAAACTCAGACACCTGGACGTCTCCCACAACCAGCTGACGGCTCTGCCCCCCGAGGTGGGCATCCTGCACAGCCTGCAGTTCTTCTCCGCCGCCTTTAACTCTCTAGAGACGCTGCCAGACGAGCTGTTCTCCTGCAAAAAGCTGAAAACGCTGGCCCTGGGCAACAACTGCCTGTCGGCTTTCAGCTCCAAGGTGGCCCACCTCTCCCAGCTGGTCCGGCTGGAGCTCAGAGGGAACCGGCTGGAGTCGCTGCCGTTGGAGGTGTGGGACTGTCCCCTGCTGACTCCCGGTGGGGTCGTAGCAGAGGACGTGCTGCTGGAGGGTTTCCAGAGATCTGACAGGAGCGGCGAGGAGAGCTGATGGCCGCAAGCGTCCTGAGCTATCACAGACAGTGTTGGAGCATCGCCACGGCGACAGCCAGCTACGCTAATCACACACCGGACAAAACTCACATCATGGGAGCGTGTGGTCAGAGACACGGCGATCAGTCAACATTTTGGTCACTTTTTTAAAAAATGAAAGTGTATTACATAAGAACACACACACACACACACACACACACACACACGCATAGACACACAGTCTTCCAACTTTCAAATGTGCAGATAGCTGGTTTTGCTTGTTAGTAACATGACTCATCTTTTTTTTAACGTTGCACATTTTTGCATCTTTTGCATATCTCTGGATTCTTTAGAAAATATATGTCGAAGCATTTATGCTGTGTACTTTTCCTTTTTTTTTTCTTTTTTTTTTACAGTATGAAGTTTTTCCTCCAAGCTCATGTTGCTCCCTTTCAGTCAGTAACAAGTAGAGGAATAGAAAGCCTTTCAGCAGCAGAATAAAAGGTATTCATCTCTCATGTTCACGTATTCAGCCCAGTGGAGAAAAGACTGAAATCATACTTTAGATACACATCACTGCCGCCAGGAATTCAGTGTACAGATGGACCTGTTATATATTATGCAGAGTATTTATTTTTTAGGAGAGAAAACTATGACAATGATTCCATTATGTACATTTTTTTCCAACATAATTGCTGGGAAAATGCTTCTGGCTTGTGTGCTGGTTTGGATTTAGTGGAGAAAATCCGATTTAGTTCTGGAGACGCGAGAAGTAAAACACGGTTCAGAGAGAAACCTTGAGCTACAGGCACAGAGCAGGAGCTCCTCGCACCTCGGAGGAGGTATTTCTGAAAGAATCGCACCCAAGGAATTCTAAATAATTTTGTGGGTGTGTAGAATATTTCTAAAGCATCAGAATTAATAAAAGAATAAACGCGTGAACCAAAGTGAGTGTCCAGTACTGACATTAGCCTAGACTGATCAAGCACATAAATGAATGGCCACAGTGGAAAAAAAAAAAAAAAAAAAACCCTGGCATTTCACAAATAAAGCAGGACGGTTAGTGATTTGCTGCTTCTTCCGCGCTCCAGTGTGCAGACACTCATTAACTTTGGTGCTCTCCATTGTAAAGCAGCGCCGTCATGTCCTGGCTTGCAGTTTGAAAAGGTGCAAACATACCTGAGTAAGCTGAAGCCTGAAGCACCACTGACCTTCCCTTGTGTCTGCCACACCTCGGAGACGGTGGGAAAAACTGCACTTTTTTTTTTTTTTTCATTCCTGCCATCACCATCGTTACCATGGACGCGTGTGTTTCCAAACATTGACAGGAAGATGTGTGAAGTCATCAGGGCGTCAATCATTGGCCTGCTCTTTAGGGGGTTGCGTCTGCTTGTTTGGGATGACGGTTGAGGTGTCGGGGGTCGTTTTCTTCCTTCATTTTGCTCTGGTTCTGTGTGTGTTTCTGCCTCTCCAACAAGTATCAGGATGTTCTACAACCTCTGCAGTCATCAGAGAAAGCTTCAGTGCTGCAATGTTAACTTTTCTATTCTTTTATTTTTATTTTTATGCCACTCACTCACTCACCACTCACACCTGAAACTGAACCGACCCCTATTAGGGTATCACACCTATCAATTATCACCATTATTAAAGACCAACCTACTAAACCAATTTCTAGATCTATTGTCAGTGATCCCGCGTGAATCCTTTACACACATATCAACATTAAACGACAAGAGCAAACTGCACCTTTACCAGCACAATACCTGGTATCTCTAGTCTGGAACCATAAAAAGGGGGTTGAGGAAGTAAGTTAAATGTTTTACAGGGAAAACTAAACCATGCAGTTTTCATTTTCACAGGCTGACCCACTTCACCGTCTCCCTGGTTGAGACGTGCAGGAGGCCCTTAAACAACAGCAACAGCAAAGTAATCCATTATTATCTTAAGAAACATTTAATCTCCTTCGCCAAAACAACAGGTGATTTATTTGAGCTCTCCGCTGTAGAACTCCTGCCTGGCCTGTCTGATTGACCGTGGACATTCACTGCGGCAGCGAGGAAAGAAGATCCTGGACTCTGCAACTCTGCAACTGCCGCAGCTCCTGAGAACAAAGACCTCAAACGGCACACCCAGGGGTGCTGTCAGGCACCTCTCCCTGCTGGCTGCAAGTAGATCTGTCCATCGGGGTGACACGGCTGACGGTGGGGGGGGTGGAGGAAGAGGAGATCGAGCAACTGGAGGAAGACAGGAGGAACAGACATGCTAACACATTAGGCGTATGTGATTGTGCTGATCGATTACCGCAAAGATGTGGATCTAAAACTGGTGGGATCGGTGGGGGTCGGAGGTCTGGAGTCAGCACCAGGCTGTGGGGAGACACCAAGAGGGTGTGGAACTATCTGAGACACGGCGGAAAAGAAACAGACTGCTGATCATCAAGCATCAAGGGATATTAACCCTTCCATGGCTGTACAATTGACCCTGTACCAGACATACCTGGAACAAGACATGCACATACACACACACACACACACACACACACGCACAGGCCCAGCTAGGTCATGTTTTGCCTATCTCAAGCCTGGATGTCCACAGGTGCTGAATCTATAAGCCCTTATCTAAGTTTGAGAATCCAAATGGCTTTTTATGTCATACTGCCAGAACACTGCTGAGAACATGCACCAAACACGTGCAAACCGGCCCGTCACACACGGTTCGTGTCCTGGCTGTGACATCACAGCAGCCCGGGCAGCACAGTGCCTCGACTGTGCCTTCCTCCTCGGCCTCCGACTTTGGCCCGTGGCACGCGCGCACGACAAAATATCCATTGTGTTAGGAGACACTCCGAGCACAACCACCGGCCACCGTCACCTACGAGCCTCCTTCAAACAGAGCCTGTATTCACGTGCAGCGGCAGGCAGCTGAACGGCCTTTCAGAGGATTTTCACTTTCCCGTGTGGCCTTATTTCAGATGCCCTTGAGCAATCGGTGGCGTGTGTGTCACGCTCGAGGCGCAGGAGGCGCGGTGTTATTACCGATGCAAAAGGAAAGATCATCAACGTGAACCCGCTGATCTAAACCTGGAGAACCCAGACTGCGTTTGTCATTTACGCTGGTGCTGCAGCGTTTTCTCTCCCCCCAAAACTTGATACAGATTCTCAAACATTTCCTGGTTTCATGAGCATTTTCACATTTTATTATCAAAAAAAATGGAACAACATCCTTACAATGGTCTAAATGATATAAAAAAATTTACACTAAAAGTATATACATTATTATTATTTTAAACTCTCAACAAGCAATAGTTTAAGTCAAAGTAAATCAGGAACTCATGATCTTTCAAGTTCAACACTGTTTTTTTTTTTTCCTTTTTTTTTTCTCCAAATACTCAAGAGAATCATCTCACTTTTGTTTTAAAATTATTTATATAAATAACATTTCAACATTTGATACAATGTAAAGAATGCAATTATTACAAAACACTGGGGAAACCATTGACAAATGTGCACTCCCAACTCACAGGGAAAACAGACGTAAGGTGCTTAAACTGCACTGTGCAAAAGGGGTGATTATGATGGAGGGGGGCTAGAGCCTATAAACATAACCATCCTTCCAATGAAAATAAGCTGCAAAGACAAAATGTCCTGTGACACATATTAATGTTGAACAACTAGTAACAAAACAAACGAAACAAAACTTTTGCACAGCAATGAATTCAAGTCACCAGGGTCGAAGCGAAACGAGGTTGTCGTCACTGAGAGACACCTAACTATGAATGTGAGAGAAAAGCAAGTCAATCATGTCGGGGACATGGGAGGCTCGGGCCACGTCTATCGCCGTCTGCCCGCTCGCATTGGCGTGTTTCAGGTCGGACCGCGGCGCCAGGAATTCCACCACGTCCCTGTGACCTTCTCGGATGGCGATGTGGATGGGCAAGGCGCCGCTCTGGTCTGGGAGGTTTACTGAGGCGCCATACTCCACCAGAACCTGTAGAGTGTCCAGGAATCCCGTACGAGCTGCGTCGTGCACGGGCGCTATCCCGTGTTTGTCTTGCACATTCGGGTCCGCCCCTTTCTCCAGCAGTAAACCGGCAACCTTGCAGTTTCCCAACATCATCACCTGCAGGAGGTCGGAGAGGAGACATTCAGCACATTAAACTGCAGCGTGCAAAAAGATGCTTGGAACCTTTGATTCTCTAAACTACATTAAGTTTTTACACAATGATGCCAATAATCTCTGTAATTTTATTATGTATGATGCTCTGTTGTCATAACATTAGATAGTATAAAATAAAAATAGATTTTTTTAAAAAATCATATGTACAGACTGAGTAAGCAAACAATTTCATTCTTTTAATTCTCTTGCCTTTCTGACGATTTTAGTTACACTAAAAAGAACTTAAAAGGCAGTTCCTTTACACAGTGGTTGTAATTTGGAAATCATTTAACGGTTGTATTTTATTAACTCGTAAGATATAAATATTTCTGGGGGAAAAGAAAAAGCATCTTTTTTAATATTTGAGCGCACAGTGCACGATATTGGTTAAGAGAAAAATATATTTTAAAAAAGGTATATTTGTACTGGCAAGATAATGTGCAACAGACGAAGCATGTGGATAAAGAATATTTGGTTACAGTATTAATGTGTAGAAGGTATTAGCGGGAGCTGATCTCACCTGCAGTGCAGTCTTGCCAAATTCATTAAGAGTATCGGGAGGCACTCGGCATTCCTCCAGGATCCTCTGCACCTCGGCTGTCCTTCCTTTGGCTGCTGCCGCCGCCAAAGCTTTGCCGGCATCCATCTGACCAATGACCATTAAGCCACCCTTTCGACCTGTTCAAGGGGAAAACGGTCACGCCCAAGCCAAACCTCGGGCTCTACGTGATGATGTGCATTAAAGAGATAAAGGTCGGGGAACGTTTACTATAGCTAAGCTAGCTAGTTCTGCATCCGGCTAACGTAAGCTTCGGCTCCCTGTTGACACCGTGTTTCTTGCCTGTGGGATCATAGCGTTTTATCGGCTCGTGTTCTCCACGCAGTGTGTTTTAAACAACGCACCCGAATAAAAACTCGTTCCGTCGAGAATGACAGAACTGTAATAGACATATTATCTATGCTAACGGCTAATCGCTTTTGACGACATTAAATTGTTTACCTTGTTCGCTTCCAAAAGCTCCGCAACGTCTCTGCGCTTTTCTGTCCCCGTGGTTTTAGAGACCGCTAATTTTTAAATAAAATCCCGACGAGTAAAGTTTATCAACATTAGAAAAATACATTTGCGCGCTGAGATCCAGACAGCGGTGTCTCCAGACTAAAATTTATAAACATTGGGGACGACATATGTTGACCAATCACAGTTCGGCTGGAGGTTGTCGCTCCACCATACAAGGTAAATGGGGCGGGGATACAACTTCGTTACTACACTACCGCTGTGGCAACAGCGGCGGGCGGCCAATCAGAGCCGGGCTCGAGGAAAGCGGGCGATTCGTGTACGTTGACGTCTTCAAAGCTTCGACTGCTCATTCAGATTTCTGACCTACGGTTGTTTTTCTCCGGCGCAAATATGGGGTGAAAGGCGCGCACAAGCTTTTTAATTTCCTACGGAATAATAATGATTAATTGGACAGTGTCTTGCTGCTGCAGTATATGAACAGAACTGGGGAATACAATAAAAAAGTAAGGAAAAATGCAGCGGTCACTTTTAAGAAATGATTTTCATCGTGTCTTTGAATGCATAAATCACTTCTGATGCTACAGAAACAAGAGTTAAAATCAACATGCACACCAGAGTTGACAAAACTGGATTACTGATATTAAATAAGCAAAGTGAAACTTAAACACATTTTCAGTCAGAGGTGATTCTATTTCTCTGCAGGTGCTGGAAGTGTCATCAGGGGTCATCAGGGTCTTTCATACATTGGTCCTCAGCTGGTAGTCTACAAAAAGAAAAAGATTTAAACATTAAAAGAGATAACATTTCTGCATACAGTATGTATTTGTCCATTACAAAACTTCAAAAGGTCACATTACACTGGTGCCTGGTCACGAGCTAAATTTACCTCCACTTTGTGTGATGTAGCGGACCCACGGCAAAGCCTGATACCCACTCTTTTCAATTATCTTCATGTATCGTACCTGGAGAACATGACACCAGTGCGCCCACGCAGACATAAAAGACATATCCATTAAAAAATCTAATATAACCAACAAGACGTACAACATCTATTTTATAAACAGAGTATAGACCACTGCAGTGTTCAGTGATGATCAGCTTCTGTTTTTAAATGTCCATTAGACAGTCAATACGCTACGAAACTGAACATTTTTTCTTAGATAACTCACACTGTTATGGATGATATTCATTAAAATTCTATAGCCTCAACCTGAGCATACACACCTGTATTCCTGAGACTGTGAAGTAGGGGATTTCAAATTTGACGGTGATGGGGGGTTTGCCTTCCACCTCGTCGTTCTCCACACTTGGCAGCCCAAAGTGAGCCCTCATTAGAAACTCTTTCCCCCCCTGGTGCAGAGCACAGCGCAACACATTTCAGTCCAGACAGAACGATAACAGAGTCCAGCGTCAGACGAGTGCGGCTTTTTTCGGATGCTCACGGGGAAGGACTTGATGGTCCACACCACCAGGTTCTTCTCCGGCACATATTTGGCGTTGCCTGTGCTGGTTTTGAACTTGGGCGAGTCGGCGTCACTCGGGACAGGGACCCTCACCTCCACGTTATTTGCCACAGACTGTTTTTTAAATTGTCCTTTTGCCTAAAATGTAAACATGGGCATGTGGCGATGACTGATATCTGAAATCCTGTATTAAATGTGCTGTAAAAAGCTTTAAAATACATCAAAGCTAGAATTGGTGGGTACCTTAACCATGATTTCCACTCGACTATGAGAGAACTTTTCGATGACTGACTCAATCCAGATCAGCGGCTTCACCTGGATGAAGGATGGAGGTTCGTGGTAAAAGTACAAAATAAACAAATACTTATACTCGGATACTAACGTGGGTGTTGATGCGGTAGGACATGAGTTCTGACTCCCCGTCTGGGGGGATGAAGGAGATCGTCCGGTCGTTCTCAAAGCGCGACAGACGAACACACTGGTGGAACTTCACATCCTCCATCATCACTGTCTTTCCCCTGTCACCTAAACGCAACGCAAACGGCAGCATCAGCGTAGGCAAGAGCAGCCAGGAAGCTAACGCATGAGGGGCGGATGCGACCAAAACGGCACACTTACGACCCGTCAGGGCGAAGAGCACTCGATCGTTGAGGCCGAGCCGCAGTTCGGGCATCCCAGAGAGCATGGTTTTTAACTTGATGCTGCCAACGATGTCACTGCTCATCACGCTGCCGTTAGCGTTCACCTGAGAGCACCAATGCGGAAAGAAATGAATGCCGTTTTATTTGAGATGTGACGCACAAGCAGAAAACTACACAAGAGAGCAAAATATAAAACCAGCCATAGAAAGAATCCCTCACACACACACACACACACACACACACACACACATTATTGCAAATGGCAACAGGCCTTCGAAGAACTACTGGTACATCTGTGACGTGCATCTCAAGGACCGAGAAATCTGTTTTCTCGGAGCAGCAAGAACAAAGTTCAGCCAGGACATTGCTAACGTCACATAAAGTTGCAGAACTCCTGGGATGTCCTCACAGAAGGCTCCCGTGTGCCCTTATCATTTCTCCATTTGTACACATCGCTAGCAACAGTCGCCATGCAGAACTTTGTACATCTTTATATGCCACCAATGTTCTGCCAAGAAGTGGAGGAAAAGCAGTGAACTTCAAACTAGAGCTGCAAGATCAAATTATCTTTTGTTTGTCTCAGAGAGAGATTTCTATCTCTTTTTCTTTTTAAATTCATATTTAATTTTTATCACTACAATTTATAATCTTCAAGTGATGCATGACCGTGACGTTGTGACCATGGCTTTGCTAACCGTGACGTTAATGTTCAAAGGTTATATAATATTCAACATCACACAACCAGCTCATTATTTGAGTAGATATGGCAGCGCTTATACACTTTCCAGTACAAAACAAAAATGTCCTTTCCTACCAGCACATTGATGGACTCTATGACATCGATAAAGACTTCATTCTTCTTGTATTTGATTCCCTCTGATCTCCAGGAGACGGCGTTGGTCACGGTGGTCGGTACCTTGCTCTTGGCTACCTCCAGTTTGGCGCCTTCCTGAGTGATGTATCTGCAGGGTGTCGCAGAGATAGTCAGTGAAGGCCTACGCGTGTCTCACCAGTGGGTCTGGGGGAAGCTCACTCCTGTAGGATCTTGCTGTCAGTAGTTTGAGGGAACCCAAAGTCCATCAGTTCATCTAGCAGCTCATAGACAACCACAAAATTGTCCTGGATGCTCTCCTCCTCCAGCTCCTTGAAGTACTCTGTGAATACCTGAACACAGAACAGGTGTCAAAAAGAGAGCGAGCGAGAGAGAGAGAGAGAGAGAGAGAGAGAGAGAGACCCACCTCTACTAGTTTGTACAGGAATGAATAAACAAGGCAGGCGTTAGAGTTTTTGTTTGTCGTTGCCACCACTGAACACAGATCGGGTTAAGGGGCATTTCCCACATTTGTGGCGATGTTACATTCTATCTCTCTTAATTTTTGCTCTAATATCCAGCTCACACACGACAAAGTTGCATTCCTACACTCGATAAAGAGTGAGATGGCGGGAGCAAGGATACGGTACAGGTTGCTGTATTTGATCCACATGAAGTGGACGTTGCCGTGGGACAGCACGGGACAGAGGAGCCCCTCCTCTTCATGTTGCATTAACAAAGGCATGAAGTGGTCAATCTCAGCCATGTCCACATCGCCCTTGTAGTTCCGACAGATCAGCACCTAAAGGAGAATGGAGAATTAACGGAGCGTTTCTAGGACTTCCACAGTCCGTGTCTTCTATATCATGATCTCAGCTTCAATTTTAATCCAGACCAGTTCTGTCACTAGCCAATGTAAACCTGCAAACCCCTTTAAACTCTGACAAAAACAAATAAAAACAGAATGTGTTTTCAACAGGTCACCATCCTGAGGTGATTCACAGGTGGGAATAAATAAATAACTAAAACAAAACAAAACAAAACAAAAAAACTACTTTATTTCGATGGTTCAGGCCCAGATTAGGCAGCCATTGTCTCCCAGTCTCACACAATCAATCACAATCAGAGGTTATTTTTCCGTGTCAGTTCTGCGTGTCAGGTTACACGTTCAGCCAGGAGATTAAAAGAACGTGTTCGAGCGACCCACCAGTGTCAACACAACACGCCAACAAACAACATGTTGAAGACAACAGGGGCAGCAGCAGAACTATTTGCTGTGACTGAAGTTATGCGCCGGCTGCAGCCTGCCAGTGCGGACCGACACACCCGGAAGTACTGCGGCAAAAAGGCCAATGAATGACTGCGTCGCGAGCTCTTTATTAATTTTTAACGACGCAACCACCATTAATGTTTAACAATGAAAGCAACCGTTTGATATTAAAAACGAATCTCGAATTACGTCTGTTTGTATAATTCCCACCCGTTTCGCAAAAACCCAGAAAGTGCACGCACAGTGAGCTCCAGGTTCGGGTCTTACCTTCCCCTTCAGATCCAGAACAAACACAGCGGAGGCAGACATCGTGCATGTACCCGGAATGAGTCCAAATTGAGAGTTTTCAGGAGAAAGTTTGACTTGGGTCTTCACTCGTTTGAATTTGGTATCATGTCACTCAATATAAAGGACGTTCTTCAGGTCGAGGTGACCATTACACCGTGTCGCTTTTCCTTGAACGGGCCGTGACGTCATCGCACGCAGGTGAAACATTTACCTGAGCTCAGGGAACGGGAGGCGCTTGTACTGACAATATTGTCCACTAGAGTGCGCCACTGTACAACACACCTACTGATTGATTATGACTTTCTGCACTTTGAATAAATTTGGTCTGTTCTGTAGGTGGTAATGGGCCCGTTTATCCCCCATATGCTGTTTTATTTTAATAGGAAACTCAGAATGAGTCTTTTCTTCAGCAGCTCATGTCTTGTTGCTTATTTTTGGTATAAATTCCATTCGAAACACTTATAATTATACTTTTCTCACTTGAAGTTAGGATTAGGGTTATGCAGATAAAGAGCTTTCTAATGTTAATTCAGTTGAAGCCCATCAAATTTAGATAGGCTGCTCTGTGTTTTGTCTACTCAAAGTAGATTTTCTGATTTACATGCTTTCTTCATCACATGGTCTTGTCTAGTTTAACCTTGGGGCTGTGGAAATAAAGGAAACGATTGACTGATAGTGTTATGTGTTTTTAGTTCTACCAGAGTAATCCATTTACAGTCTCAACAAAAGTCACCTGCTTTAATAGATCAGAGAGCTAACTAGTGTATTTCTGAGCCCTGTCAAAGACCTTGTAAAGTTAACATATCTGTTTTTGAATGATAATGTTGAGGCCACCACATTGTACTGTGATGACCTTCACACAAAGCCACCGTTGCCACAGTAACTCGTAAAAGCCAGTTTCTTGTTGAAGCACACTCAGTTTCTTTAGGCGAGACATTTTTCAAGCACCACATTTGGTACTTTTCTCCACAAGATTAAAAATCCACAACATGTTGAATTTCTTCACGTTGATCCAAAGATAATGAAAAACATTAGGAAAATATGTATTTGAAGGTATTAATATCCAAAAGTTTTATTTTATATATTTAACAAATACATCTAAGACTTCACTAAAAAGCTTTTGGTGGGTTGTGTTTATGGCACAAAAGTGTTTAACAGAGCTACATTAGATGCTGGTCAGAGTGGCTAGCATGCCACTGTCTTTTTTATTTCATCTTGTCCTTAAGCGAGAGTCCTGGAAACGGTTGCCTTCAGGGCTCGAGAAAGTCAGCTCCCTGATCACATGCTCAGGGAGCTCTTTAAGCCACGCAGATTAGGATCATCGCCCCCCTCCAGTCTCCATCCGCTCTCTGAGCTCTGCCTCGCCTCAGCCTGTGTGAGGAGGCAGAGCTCAGAGTATCTGCTGCAACAAGTGTGCCTGGAAGAGGCTGAATATCTATGACCGCTCCTTGTGTCCACATGGTTTAGTTTTCTTTATTGGAACTCTGTTTATCTAATGACACATAAACTACAGAAGAGATAAGCCTCTGCCTTATGTTGTCTTCACACAGCTGCTGTAAAACCGCCATAACCCAGCTGCTCAACAGGCTGTATTACACTAATGGTGGTATTCTGCTAATGTTTGGTTTTTAAATGCACAGAACAAATTCACCTGAAGCTATGACAAGAACATTTCAAAGTCAACTCCATCATTACTCTCTTTAGCTTTGAAGGAAAGGTTTCAGCACCCACTCCTTCTGGTAAGTGTGGTTGGATTATGTGACCTGATTATGGAGCCGGGAGCCTACACAAACCTATGCTAATGCTCCACAGCGAGGTCAAACAATAAGGTCTTTACCTCGAATGCTTCAAACCGGTTGGATTGGATTTGTCACAAATCAAACATTTCCACACAGTCCAGAAACAGAACAGAAAGAAATCAGTGTAACCTGTGACGTTGTCGCTATAGTTTCGCCCCTCCCTTCACAAGAGGATAGGAGATCCTGACTGGGATCAACGTTGAGTTGTCCTTGAATGCATCCCCAGATTTGCCTATTTTGTTATTGTTGCTCCATTTAGAAACTGCAGTGGGATATAAAATAAAAATTTTGTGTGGGGAAAGTTCTACATTTCAATCATGAATAATTCTAACAAATGCTGGAATCTGTTTTAAACTCAAACAAGCTCAAGGTTTTAATTTAGCATTGTACAGAATGCCGTACATGCAGCTGCTGTACATATTTGTTGGTTAAATAGAAATATGGCTTTTCAATGATGCGCCTGAAATCATGGACGACCTTTAATATCTCAAGGGGAAACCAGGGTCTAAGAGCTGAGATCTGTTAGGTTGCAGAAAAAAACTTCTTCTTCTTCTTCTTCTTCCCTGTTTTAGTATCGGTTGCATCCTTTTGCGGTTCACCTTGTTTGGCTCCCAGGTTGCCAGGCAGAGAGCTGACAGGCTGGTGTTGTCAGGACACCTTGGTCGCCCAGTTTGGGAACCTGACAGGGGACTATCTCCTCTCACCCCCCCCCCCCCC
>BJFM01000290.1:235069-251615 GCA_016586285.1 Arothron firmamentum | reverse complement strand
CCCCCCCCCCCCACATCCAACCCTTTGTTTTTAAGGAGGCTTCCTTTCCCCTGACGAGGCAGTGGCGTGAGGTGCAACCCCACCTGTCGGTTGGTAGACGGCCAATAGGAATTCAGCAACCTTTATGTTAACGATGAGGTGAGGAGAAGTTATGCATGGTGGCGAGCGCAGCAGGAGGCAGGCTGATGTGTCACCTGATCCTCGGGTGTGTGTGTGTGTGTGTGTGTGTGTGTGTGTGCGCGTTCTGTCGTGGCTGCTTCTCATAAAGGTGAGGGTTGGGGAACTGGGCCGACAACAATGTTGTTGATGTACACAGAGTTCCTCATTTATTTTTAAATGCAAATAGCAGCTGGAAACAAAACAATCCAACAACGTGGACAGACACCACAGCCTGCATCGGCACCGCTCTGCTCCGGGGTTGGGTGTGGTGTTCTTTCTGGAATGTGGATGCCAGTACCTGCTAGGCAACATACCTCACTTTCAAAAGAAAAAAAAAAAGTGTCCCTGAGATTGCAGAACTTAAGGTGTTTTCCTTTGTAGCTTTTTAAAAAGCGGTTTGAATGATTTCGTATGATAGATTTCCACATAGATTTCAACAAGGCGTTCTCTCGCCCTCCACCACCCTGACCCATGACACGGACATTCCTCTTTTCTGTGTCACCACATGTGACTTATCAGCGATCTACAGTACGTTATTTATGAATCATTACACAACCCTTTGCAATGTTACCAAATCAACACACCTTCCTTTTTTTTTTTTTAAATTGCCTTCTTGGATCATCTTCCAGTTTGTTCTGGTGCAAAACCAGTGCTGCCATGCTGACAGCCCCCACTGCTTCCTGATGCACTCAGACACGACTGCTGAGGATGAGAGGAGCCATTATGAGGCATGAATTATGGAGGACTGTTATTTGATTAGTGAGGGGGTGTTTGTCGTGCGTACGTCCATCTTGTGCTCTCCTTTCACCCCTGTCCAGTGCTGCTTTTTCTGCTCCCTTTTTTCCACATTTACGATGTAAAATGCTCAAGTAAAGATCAATTTAAAGAGTTGTGCAAATAAAATTGATGGTTTATAACATCTTTTGTCAAAACCACATAATACCAACATAACAATAGCATTGATTGTTTAATGCTCATGTGACACTGTTAGATGTGATTGGCCTGCAGATTATTAACACATTAATACAATTCATATGCAATACTTTGTCACTGCATCCATTAATTAATAAATGAATGGATGAATATGTCCCGGAATTCGGAAATTGCAGTGAATTCTATTTGGTATATATCTCAGAGGTGTTTTTTTAAACTATGGTGCTTATTTGTGTCACACGTTCTCATGTTGCCAATGTAAACAGATTTTCTTTCTGTATTTTAGTGCTAGAATGAGCTATTTCTATGTTTTATCGATGGTTCTAGAGGTTAAAAAAAAAAGTGAAACAGTTTAAGACTTTTCACATTTATTACGAAAAAAAAGTCCAACACAAAACTGAACAACGCACATCAACAACAAAATCCAAACATTTACGGGACAACGACGGATAACTCTGAGCCTTGCATGCCCAAAGCTGGTGCGTAAATTTCACAACAAATGCACACACAAAAAACCAACAGAACAATTGCATTGGACCAGAACTATTTGTAAAAAGAAACAAACTCCAGAGTGGTGGAAAGGCCTTCATTGGTAACAGTAACGGTGCGCTTTAACCTGCCAGAGTCCTGCATTTAAATAATAATAACAACAACAACAAAAAAAATTCAGCTCTATAATGTATAGTGGCTTTAATAAAATTAAAATGGTTAATTGTGATAGCCAACAGATAATTTCACATAATTTCACTGCCTGTGACACAACAGCAATCAAAAAACCTTCGATATACTTTCATAAATAAATAAAAGGATCTCCTCAGATATTTACAAAGACTTAATTAAAGTTACAAATGTAAAAATCCAACAACCAAAGTGAATTTAAGAGTGTTTTACAGATTGTGTACAAAAATATTTACATCGTTATTATAATATACAATCTCGATTTTGTTTTAATGGGACTCTCTTCATTAACGAACGAGGACGTATTCTTCATTTAGGTCGACTTCAAAGCATTTTCTCTATATGTAAACCATCCACAGTCACATGACCGCTGTGGCAGAAATAATCGCAGCGGGGTGCATGCGTGGGTTGTCTCAGCTCACTCCGGTTTCCTCCACCTGTCCAAGACACGCTAGGTGTTAGGTGAATAGGCTGGCGACCTATCCAGGGTGTCCCCTGACAGCTGGGACAGGCTCCAGCAGAGCCTGCCACCCAAGTGTGGATAAACAGGGTACAGAAGATGGATGGATGGATGGATGGATGGAGTTCTGCTTCGATTGAGACAATCTGACAGGCGACAGAAGGCGATGAACGTGTCGAACATGGAAGCCAACAGCGGTAGCCAAGTAGGGCCAGGCCCCATGCAGCAGTTACGAAAGCAGGCAAAGTTAAGACTTATTAGTTCCACTTGTAGAACCTGTGATTTTTTTTCTTTTTGTATTTGGGCAAATGAGGATTGAGGGAAAAGAACCTCCATCATCTCAACGTCTTTAGTTTCCAGTCTGCTTCACAGGTCAGAGGTTTGAAGGATATAATTCAGCATTAGTGCAGTGTTGAAAACATTTTGCGGTGTGTCTAAATGGCTCCTTGCAGTTCTATTCTATTTGGTCATCCCAACATTTCAACATTTCTTTGATTTCCTGTTTCAGTTCTGTCTTTGGGTTTCGAAGTCGCGGTGTCGAGGTCAGACATACGAACCGCCAAATGAGCTCAGCACATGGAGGCAAGTCGGGTTGAGTAGCAGCGGTTGGAAAAGGCATTTTCCATGAAAAAGAAGGTTGCGTCTTCGTCTTTGGGTCATGCAACGTCGATGTCGTCCATGCTCAACATCTGTCTCTGTAAAAAACAAACGCATGCCGCTTTAGCGTGAAACTTGCCCTTAGCATGAATGTCAGTGATGTGAACTTGAGGACAACCTCGGGATAAATGTAGCCATCCGAGCTATTCCTGCAGATGTGCAGCTCGTCCTCTGTGGTTTTCTGGTACACGGGATTATCAAAGTGGATGGTGTTGGTGTTTTTCAGGCGCCAGTGTCTCCACACCAGCACTGCTCCGAACACCAGCAGAGCCGTGACCACTGCCGGCAAAGACAAGCAAGAGGTCGGTCACCGGAATCAGGGCGACGAGTAGTTTCTAAAGACTGCACTAGTGATTGGATGCAGGAGTGACATGTGGAACTTACTCATTGGCAACACAACGTAGAGCGCGACTGGATGGGATAACGGAGCTTCTGCGGGCACAGCTTTGTTACCTGAAAAAGGCAGGGAACCGGCAAAAATGTCACATTTCTGTTATTCTGGTAAATGTGTTGTGACTGGACAGTCTCATGTTAGTAATCAGCTGTTTTAGCTAGATGTGTTCCTGCAGAGCATATCCAGGAGCTTTTTCTGTACCTTGAGCCGTGGCAGCAGCCTGACTGGTCGGGTCGGTTTGGAGCTTTGCTGTGGTTGTTGCTATAGTGACCGGAACGGGCAACTTGGTTGTAGCAGCTGTGGGCTGGAGCGGTGCCTCGGTTCGACCGTCGGCCGTAGGAACGACGGCATCCGTCACACATTTCCTCCTGTCGGATCCCAAGACCATGTTGTCCGGGCAAGCACAGGTGAACTTTGCGGATCGCTGGTTGATCCGGGGGGCCGGAAGGCAAAAGAACTCGCAACCACCGTTCATGCTGTTACTCTCTCTGCACCAGTTTGTACCTGACAAAGCAAACACCGGTTATTGCTATGTGACCGCGACTTTTTGTTGGTTGCTGTGCTAAAACCAGCTGCGGTCAGGTTTCTCTACCATTTGGCTGCTTGAGGTCGTGGTACAGTATGATGTCCTCCGGCTGATCCAGGTCCCTGGCTAACATCTTGATGTCTTTTCCTGTTAGGCGGTTGGCACTCATAACAGCGCTGTGGTCCATGTCTGTCCAAAACACCTGATGCTGGTAAAAACAGAGCGCACGTGGGTGTCATTAAAACAAAAAAAGGAATACCTCTGAATTCTGGTTTTAATGTGTTACATTGTCAGTGTAACTAACCTGGAACACAGTCAGGGAGATGGGATGTGCGAGGTGCTCCTCACTGAATATGACACTGTGTCGCGTCCCTCCGTTCACGTCGATGCTGGACAAAGTGTGCAGCTTGGAGTCGACCCAGTACAGACGATTGTTGGTCATGTCTGCTCGGAGAGAGACAGGGCGTTCATCTTTCTGTCTTTTAAACCAAAGTCAGAAGCTGCCGCCTGTGAACGTTGTGCGTACCGAGGGTGATACCGTTGGGCCACACAATGTTGTCGGTCACCAAGGCGAAGCGATCCGCTCCATTCAGCCCGCACTTCTCGATTTTGGCCTGTTCGCCCCAGTCTGTCCAGTACATGAAGCTAAGGAGGACAAAGCAGTTAAAAACCAGAAAACAATGATTTTGATCAGATAAAATCCAAGCTGCAACGTTGGCTTACTTATTGATGGGGTCGAGCACGATGGCTCGCGGCTTCTCCAGGTTTTCTGTGATCAGCGTCTTTCTTCTGCTGCCATCCGCTGCTGCCACAGAGATGGTCTTCAAAGCGCTGTCGGTCCAATAGATGTTGCCGTGGATCCAATCCACCGCGAGACCCTCTGGGGCCTCAATTCCGCTGTCAATCACTGTGGTGTGGTGTGAGGAGTTGCCAGCCACGTCTATCTGGGAGCTGCAGGGAGTGAAACACGTCGCTTTAGCAACAATCCAGTCCTCTCAAAGCCCTCTAGGCATCTAATTTAATGCAACATATAGTTCTAGATGCTTTTCTGATGTTTTCCAACCTGTAGATTTTCTTCAGGAAGAGATCAGACCAGAAGATTATCTTGCTTGGCATGTCAATGTCCAGAGCCACCGCGTTTTTCAGCTGAGGGATCAGACAGACGTACTCGCTGCTGTCCAAAGTCATCTTCCTCACCTCGTGTTTATTTGTGAAATAAAGCATCGGTACAACCCCTGAAGGATATAGGGGGGAAAAAGGCAATAATCTTTATAAGCAAAGCGTTTGTAGACGTATGAAGCAGCTCCGTGACAATCATTGATGTTTTGGGATCGTACCTGCCTGAGCCTTGCACGTCTTGGTGAGGGGGTCGATCTGGTAGCCCTCCAGGCAGTCGCACTTGTAGCTGCCTGCTAGGTTGATGCAGATCTGACTACAGATGTCTGGCTCAGCACATTCATCAATGTCTGCAAAGGAGAGGAGAGAAGCTTTGAGACGCATGCTCAAAACTCGATTAAAAGTCTTATTTTGTTTTTGACAGACAGAAAATAAAGCTAGATTTTTTCTACTTCCCTAAAGCCCTCACCTTCACAGGTTTTCTTGTCCATCTTCAGGCTGTATCCAGTGGGACATGAGCAATTGAAACCGACCTTCAGATCGCTGCAGTCATGTGAACAGCCGCCATTGTTGATCTGGCACTCGTTAACATCTGTGGATACGCAGACACGGATGATTTAGAGTTCCAGGAAAACATTTCCCTCATGGTGGTTCAGTAGTACTGTGACATCAGCTTCTCATTAAAACCCACAAACTACGCACACCACTCAGCACAGGCTGCTTAGCTCCCTTTTATTCCAAGGCTGTGATGTGGTTAAATTTTCTTTTTCCTACTACAAGCGCCAATCTTGACATATTTACCAATCTGAGTTCAGACAAAAATATTATCAACCAAGATGTGACTCACCGCATTGTGTAGCGGGCTCATCAGACCAGTCCCGGCAGTCTGCTTGTTTATTGCACACTTTCACCATGCTGATACACTCCCCTGTTTTACACTTGAACATGGTGGGTCCTTCACATGGTTTCACTGCACAGAAGGAGAGGAGTCAGCACTGCAGTCCAAACACACGAGGAAGGAAAACAGGAGCTGGAGCGCGTGTGAAAATCAGAGTCACCTGTGTGGCAGCCAAACTCGTCGCTGAGGTCAGTGCAGTCGTGCATCCCGTCACACTGGAGAGCGCCAGCAATGCAGGTGCCGTCCAGACACTGGAATTGATTCAGAGTGCAAGTAGGACGACCTGCAACAGTAGTAGAAGCAGATCTAAGCCCCGATATGGTGCCAAATTAGTGAGAAGACAGAAAATCGGTACAGAAATGATTAGCCGGGAGTCGATGTTAACGGGGCTGTTCACGGGGCTGTTCGTATGCAGGCAGCATCCGACACATCTGTTCGGCTCAGTTCGCGGTGATATTGGATTCATTAAGGATTTTTCGTCTGCCGTGGTTTAGAGCCCACCGCAGGGGGTCAGGGCAGAGCATCCCAGTAGCTGAGCATCTGAATACTTGGTGATTTGGCAAATTTTATTCCTGTCAGGCACAATTGGCTCAGCATTGATTTATCCGGCTAATATGAAAACTAGGGAGGTCATACTGAAAAACTGTCCACAGACAGCAGGGTCCTTCTGAGACGGACCTCGGGTTTCTCTGCGATCAGCACAAATTGGGAATAAATTTAACACAGGAAACTGGTTTGCAAAAAAAAAAAAGGGGGGGGAGGAATAAAACAGAAAGAAAGATAACTCACTGCAGTTGACTTCGTCCGAGCGATCCACACAGTCCACGCCTCCATCGCACCTCCAGCTGCCGTGGATGCACTCCCCATCTGCACACTGGAAGTCGTGGCTGCGGCAGCGAGTGGCCGGCTTGGTCTGATGTCCATTGCAATTCTGCGGCCACTCGTCGGACCCGTCGGCGCAGTCGTTGTCGCCATCGCAGCGCCACTGGGCTGGAACACACACCGAGTTGTTGCACTGGAAGGACTGACTGCTGCAGGTGGGTGTGGGACAGGAAGCCTCGTCCGAGCCATCTGAACAGTCATTGTCCTTGTCGCAGACGAAGGAGGCGGATATACACTGGCCACTGGCACACTGAAACTCATTATCCTTGCATTCTTTGGCAGCTGGTGGGACAGGAAGAAGGGAAAATGATTCCAAAGTGGAACAGAAGTAGATTGAAATAACTGTTGGGATAAACCTTTTTTCCTTTCAGATACTGTGCAGTTTTACACGTGTAACGTGAATTAGCTAGATCAGAGGTTTTTAAAGTGTAAAAAGTTAAGCCTCCAGCTTTAGGCTTATTTACGTTGCGACATGCAGCCCCGTGGTCTGGAAGCATTTTCTTAATATCTTACTGCAGTTTTTCTCGTCGGCCTCGTTGTCACAGTCAGGCTTGCCATCGCAGTGCCACCCTCCTGGAATACACTGGTTCAGGGGAGCACCACAGTTGAACTGTGACTGCATACAGGTTTTAGATGCTATGGACAGAAACAGAATGTAAATGACAGATAAGACCAGCGACCAAAGTCATACAATCACTTACATTATGATACAGCCGGTCCTTATTGACTATCATAAAATCCACCAGACTTAGGATGTAATATAAGAATAGAATTTCCATCTCCTTTATTGACAGTGGGTTACTAAACCACTCCAAATGTGTCAGGTTTTCTAGTTCCAGTTCAGATGGTTCCTTACAATTGACATTATAAGAAGAGGTCATCATTGCTTTTTTATTCTTTAAAACATATTGGTGGCCTTTGGTAGCCACGTACCACAGGTTTCCAGCAGTTCGTCAGTTCCATCCCCACAGTCATCACTTTCATCACAAATCCACCTGCGGGTGATGCACCTCCCGTTTCCACACCTAAACTGAGCGGGGCTGCATGTGAAGGCGGCATCTGTGAATGATAAATGTTGCAGCATTCTGTGAGATGCAAAGACAATCGTCTGACATGATCATGATTTACTGCTCAAGTTATATTTCTATGAAGACACTGTACAGTAGCCACGCCCACGTGAGGTCGATTATTAACTGAACATAACACAAAAATTTACCACTGAAGGCCAGGAGCGTTTAGATAGCAATAAAAACTCCAACCTTGCCGGTTTGCCAATGCAGAGGACGTTAATAAATTAAGATAACGACACTGTGCTCTCTGACGTCTGTTTACACAAGGTATGAAGTGAGACTTTATTTAGACACATGCAGACTGAGAAGGTATAATATTTGTTCATTTCAGTTTGGGAGATTATGTAGCTTATTTCAAATACAAAATAGGGGAGAGCATCATTACAGAGCATGTACAGTACACATCGGGTGCTTCCGACCTCACACCAAAAGGTTTGTAGAAAACAACAATTAAAAGGATAACAGATAAAGGATTGCTTTAAAAGCTTACACACTGTGAGTGATGTTCCCTGCTTCTGAACAGGGTAACACGGATGTAGTATTTTTATTTTTGTTGAAGTGAAACAATACATTCAACTGTTGACTATTTATGTCAATTAGGAATGTTGATCAACATATATTATAATAAATAATATCAAGTAATATAATGAATCATTGCTCACAATATTTAAGTGTTTTTTATTGCACATCCCAACCTAGCACTGTTAGCCAGAGTCGGGGTCTCATTTAGCTCCACCCTCAGAGGTTTTAAACCTCTACGACTGGAACATGCAGTGAACTTACATGTACTTTGACTGCTCAAACACTGGCACCCACCATGTTAACAAGATAAGGTACAGTTTCAGTTCCTCGAAAACATGGAAACGGAGAGGAAGAGTGGCTAATGGTCCAGGGCTGAAGTTCAGGCTGTTGTAAATGTATGAACTGGAGACGAGGGACCAGGTGAAACACAAAACCGGATGCACAACTTGCTGGACGTTCTTTTAGTCTGTGAAAGTGCAACTACAACCATGAAAATTGTCATCTTGCATTAAAATGACAGTACAACTAGAAATGCACTCCTTAATAACTATGCATTATCTGTTTGGTACAAAAATAAGTAGCAATGCAGAAGAGGAAGAAATTGGATGATTCTGAAGAAAAAAGAAAGAAACCACAGATTCTGATCCATGCGTTACAGTGAGACTGGGTCTAGAATCCAAAGCCCAGAGTCAGTCATGAACCTATCTCTAAAATCATCATTAACGAGATGCTTATGAAGCCAACAAAAGCCGACACCGCCTGCTCCATTCTACCAGAGTGTCCTGTGACCTGTGGCCTGGAAACATGACAGACAATGTCCCTTTAAGACAAAAACTAAGGGAGGAGTTGACTATCACACCACCAGGAGCTGATTGGTCCCACAGGGCCATTCCTCATCATAGTAGAGACACCAAAGCGGGGACTCTAAAAACAAGGAAGTTGGCCAGGGTGAGTAGTGATGGCTGAGAAAGTGACAGTGGAGGTCTGATTGATGAGAGAAGTGGCTTTTTTCACTCTGGTTTGTACCAGTCAATCCTGCTTTGAGAAAACGTGAAACAAACACAGAAGTGAAACTACCCCATCCCGTCCAGCTGTGCACTCAATATGCTTATCCTTTTACCGGAATTCTGTAACATCTCACACACACACACACACACACACACACACACACACACACACACACACACACACACACAGTTGGGGAGGGGGCTGGTGCGTAACCAGCATGGATTCCTGGAAAAGCCTGGAAACTTGCAAAGTGAAATTAAAAAAAAACCAAAAAAACAAGTCTCTGACTATCCTCCATGGGGACTGTTCAGATTTTTGGATTAGAAAGAAGAAAAGTAGGTCCCTTTTTGACCACCCCATGTCTTTTTTCCTTCCCCACTGTTAATCCTCCCTTCTGCTTGAGTCAAAACTCAAATTGAGGTTTCCTTTGATCTTTGGCTCCTGCTGGTGAAAGAAAAAGTCAGTTTTATCCTGAACATCAATTGGATTGTGTTTTAAAGCTCAAGGATTTGTCAAGGATTTATTTTGGATACACTACACTGTAAATTAGTCAACAATAACGCAGTTTCCTCATGCACGTACTGGCATGCACCAGAGTAAGGTCATTTGAAAATCATTACAACTGCCAAACGTTTGACACCTACAAATACGAGATTACAGCATCAGAAAAAGAATTGGCTCGAACAGTAACTCCAGTAGCATGATTCAGACTAAAACACCCTGAGAACCAGCACACTGTCTAGTCACAACAGTGCCATATAAGGTCATGACTGTGCTACCCCAAACACCCACGCCAACGTGCGCTGTATCGTCTCACAATCCTTGCAGGCTGACTTTGACAGCAGAAACCAGCTGAATGAATGGTCGGTACTCTTGAGCGGTTAGACAGGTTGTCATCGCGACACTGCTCGGCAACAATTCCCCTTTGTGACTGCACAACACAATCTCATCCTTTTATAACACAGTAGACACACACACACATACACACACACAAACAACATCACAACCCTCCGCAAAGAGGCGCATTTATTGAGTCCAACATGTACAGTTAATAAATAACCAGGATGCAGAGCAAGTGAAGCCTTGGATGCGAGTTTATACGAGTGCATAAATCTTGCAATTCTTGCTGTGCAGCAATGCAGCCAACACGTCTGGCTTTCAAACCTTTCCAATGGCGTTACAGTTTGAGGATTGGTAATTAATGCTAGACTCCTTCAAACTTGTGTCTTGATAATGAGATCAGCTTCCTCTGAAGGTCTGAGGGGCCCAAGCAAAATATGCCAATGAAGGTTTAAGGAAATAAGCCAAGCCAATACAATTTAAAAAAAAACAACTATTTTATCTTTCAGAAGAAACAATAACTAACAATATAAGTGAAACTTTAAGAAGTGCCCATGGGCACCGGAGGAAGTGTGACCGGCAGAAATGCCTAGCGGCGGATCCCACCTTCCTATATATTATCTCTGAAACTTTAAAAAGCAGTGTGGCAATGTTGCAACACCGATTAGAAAATAATAAATGTTACTAATCGTAAATAATGAGTGCAAAAAGATGCACATGTTGCATGCAATTCATAGTTTTGCTACAGCAGTCAACTTTGTGTAGAGGTTACAAAAACTTGGTGACTGCTGTATCCACTCAAGAACACTCAGGGGAGATAAAGGGTACATGATTTCACATGAGTCAACAGCCAAACTACACAATCTACATGCTTCCAGCTACATTAAGTTGCGGAATAATAAACAAATTCATTCATTCCTAAACTCCTTTTGGGTGTGAAAATCTGGACATCCTACCTAAAAAACAAGATTTTTTTTTTTTCTCCAGTGAATGTGTATATTCTTGTTCAAACTTTTTGTCCAGGCTTTAAATTTAAATGTTTATTACATTTTCCAGATACCTTTTTCTTCATCTCTTTTCCTCCAGCATGGGAGGAAGCCAAACGCTGTTTTAACCGCACCCATTCTATCTGACAACCAGAAGTTTCCGCATAAGCCACGCCCACTTAACTCGGATGGGGGGAAATGGCTCCATGGATGAACGTGATTGGCTGTTCGGCGGCATGCACTGGAATGATCAACCAATCCAAGCGTGATGCGAAAATTCCAATCATGCGTACCTCAACAATGAGCCACACTTTGTTTTGTGCTATTTAATTTGCTCTGTCTAATTTAATAACTTTTATTTTATTTATATTAAAGTAATTTTGATTTCGAGAATAATGCTTAAATTACAAAGGAATTCTCGTCGCCTGCCGTCTAGAAGCGCTGAAAACAGAAGCATCCTTCCGGTTCCACTATGACAACACATTATCTTAAAAAAAAAGAACAAAAAAAAAAGAACAAAAAAACAAAAAACAAAACGCCACACCTGAAAGGAAGACCAAAAACTGATACTTCTTACCTGCTTCGGGTGAGAAATACATCAGTATTAGCAGACACAAGCATGAGAATCCGGCGAGTCTCCTCCACATTTCCAACATAGTCCAGCCTCTTAGTGTGCGTTTGCTTGACCACCACAGAAACAGATCTGAGCCTATATTTCTGGAGTCCCTGCGCGAAAAGTGAGGATGTACACCAGGGCAGTGGCTGTGGGTAAACGGCGACTGAAGGAAAAATGGTTGGAGGTCCAAGCCAACTATTTTCTAGTTTGAGCTCTTCAGGGGCGGGGCTTCAGTAGTGGCGTGATTTTCAGAGTGGACGGAAGCACCGCCGGGGGGAGGAGCCACAGTATTGCAGCGTCATTTAACGAGCACGCGCCTGGTCTGTCCTATCACCTAGCTTTTCCGCCCAAAATGATGTCACGCGCGTGCGCTTGCCAGGAAGTAGAGAGTGGGAACAATGGGGGGTTCACGTCAGATTCCTGATACCGGTGCCGCTTCTGTGAAGAAACATCTTGGGGCATCATATTTAAATTATAAAAAACGAACAATAAATTTTGTCTTCATAGATTTGTAGAGAGGAAAACAGGTTTCTTTCTGATAACATCTCTACTACTTCATTTCATCCACCTGTTTAGTTTTTACTTTCTATCTGTTTTTAATGCTTCTTCTATAAAATTTGAAAATAAATAAATGAATAAATAATAGAAGCCTTATATTGAATAAGTGCTTTATTACAGCTGACAATACACCAGCGTTTGTGCAACAATTCTTTTTTTGACCTATTAAGATGTTTATGATGCAAAGGTTATGAAGACAGTCTTGTCCAATGCAAAAATTACTTTTCATATGCTTCAATGAAGAAAAAGCACAATAGAATTCTCAGAAATCGATGACTTTTCCATTGGGGTGTTACTAGCCTGGAAGAGTATCATCCAATATCTCCATCTGGGAACCCTGAGTGTGTGCACAGAGAGAAGTGGGGGGAGGACATCCACTATTTCTGGAATGTTGAAATAGCGGCTGGATTACATACAGTATTCTGCCTTCAGCTCACTTACTACATCGAGAGTTGTGCTATACCGCACACTACTGAGAGCGACGGCTGGAAGGGGCAGCCACAAGTGGATCACCATCAGTCACCTGGTGAATAGAAACAATCGGCTAATCAGTCATCTCAATGTCACAGTGAATGGGTGCAGAGATAACAAAGGTCGCGCTCTTGTATCTCCCACCATGTTCAAACAAACATGACATGTAGGAGACATCATTTCACGTGACAGCAGCAGTACAGTCAAAAGGATTCTGTTAATAAGTTACAGTATATAGAGAAACAGTTTTAAAAGGACTCATACATGTGCATATTTTTGGGAAAATAATATATTTTTTTTCCTCCTTGCATTGTTTGAGACAAACTGGATGTGCTCAGGCATGATTTCATGATAATAAACTGAGATTTGCATCAGTGCATGTGACGTCCAGCAGCGCAGGAACATTTTGTCTGTTTTCTGCACCTCTGCATTCACAGAATGTAAAAGTAAAGTCCTGTTTTTCAGGGTCAGTTGATCTGATAAGCACACACACACACACACACACACACACACACACACACACACACACACACACACACACACACACACACACACACACACACACACACACACACACACACTTGGTTCTATCTTTGTGAGGAATTTCATAAGCATAATGTATTAGACAACCCCTTACCCTAACCCTGACCCTGACCAAAGCCCAGTTCTAACCCCAACCTTAAAACCAAGTCTGAAACCTTAAATCAAAGTATTGAGGACCAGCCACAATGTCCTCAGTTTGGTAGTAGAATGATTATTTTGGTATTAAGAATGTAGCAAGTACAATAACACACACATGCTCCACAGGAGCAGCTGTACAGTGCTGGGCCCCCTCTCTGGCTTTTGCTAACAGCTGGTTGAAATTCAAGTTCCTGGAAAACGGGAAACCAAATCTGTTCCTTCTCTCCTTCTCTCTGCCAGATCCAAACTTGCCAGCACCCCCCCACAGACCTTCCTGTCAAACAAACACAGACACATGTGTGGAAACACGTGACAAATCCCCCCCCCCCCCTCAAACTTCAGTACAGTTCAAAATGCTCACAAGATAAACAGACGTGGGATATTTCAAGGTTGTCGGTGTTCCTGTATTTGTCTGATACAGACTGAGAAGGGTCACGGCAATTTTCATGATGCATTAGAGGCAGTGGGGATAAGCTTTTGACTTTAAATATAATTTTGGAAGAAAATGTAGTTCTGAACTTGTCTGAATGTAATGAGTGAGTAAATCCGTGATCTCCCCCTTGTGGCCAAATGAGATATTGTTTATTTGGGTCTAATCAAGAGTAATATTAATGCTGTGCGGCTTTGTGTTAGCTGAAAACTTTAATGACATTTTAGTCCCTTTATTGGAAATCTACTGACCCTACAATGATTTCACGGTTAATTAAACATCTTAACATCTTAAAATTCACTTTATCAAAATCTTAAAATCTGTTTAACCACAAAACTAGTGATTACCAAGTAGCTTTGCTCATCATTTGAATGTCGCAATGAGCGAGCGAAAATACTATATATTTAGCTTTTTCTTTTGCAACAATACAACACACACATTAATTTTGACGTCATTTATTGATACGTTTGAGTTCCAGCAACAATGACACAAAAACACATACTGTACTGATTATTTTCAAGGCCTATCTGTCTGATAAGAATGAAAAGACTCAATTAATAATCGAGTGGAGAAAAATGTTGACGCTTTGGTTGTTTGCTCTTTACCCTAGGAATTGACCAAAGGGGTTAGGGTTAGGGGGGGGGGGAACAAGAGTTTGGGGAGAGGACTTAAGAGCTGTACAAACATGCATTGACATTTTACAAAAAAATAATTTATACAATATATCCAACACCATATAGCCATGAGGCTTTGCCACAATCAGAGAAGAGCTGCTGTCCCTCTGGTCCCTTGTCTTGAAATAAAGAACATAAAAAGTACATCAGGCATGTTTGCAAATACAACACGATAGCGGATGGAGAAACAATGAAGTTACAGTACTTGTTGATGAATCACAACCTCTGTGAGTCTACAATCAGCAGTTTCAAGTGCTAACAATGGTGCAGCGCGGCACGAAAGCAGCAGTAAATCACAGAGTTTTGTATTTGTGCTGGACTGTATGTACAAAATCTTGGAAAATGATCTGGACTCGCCGCGACAGACCGGGGTTTTTCCAACCCAAACATCGAGTATCAGTCACATTCACACACCTCGGTGCTCACAGTTGGACTGAAGAGGACCCCCGTCTGTTCATGCGTGTCTGAAGGGAAGACCAGGGCAGGGAAAACTGTCGCTTCACTGAATGCAGAAGCACAAGTCTGACACTACTGGGGCTACTTATAATTTGGGTCACTTTAAAAATATTCAGATTTAAAACAGGATCTTTTTTTTATTTATTTAATGTGAGCCACACAGAGAGCTGAAATAAATCCAACTGTCTACCGCATGGAGGCTATCAGACTGATGTCTTTAATGAACTTAAATTCAATAAATAAACTAAATATTCTAAATATTAACTCCCCCTGCTAATTAACAAGTACTTAAAATGTCTAAATGAATATTTACTGCTGTATTTTAAAATCATCTCCATAAGTAACAAAGTGCGACCTCTAACCTGCATTTCTAAAACTTATATGAAATGATTCAAGTATGATTTAGAATTACAGTGGTGTGCAAAAGGTTGGGCACCTCCAGTCAAAAGTACTGTTAATGTGAACAATTAAACAGTTGGAAGAAGGAAATTATCACCAAAAGGCATCTTTTTAAAGCAATATCGGACCATTTTTGTACAGTTTTAGAGTGTAAAAGAGAAAGCAGCAAACTGAAAATGAATGGGAATCTCAGGAGAACTGAGCTCTTCGATAAATTTGACCACGGTATCAGACAAAAAACACGCCTGTCAGGGTCACGGTTTGGTTATGTTCATCATTAGGAAATGTCAGGCGGCGCAGATTTAAACATTTTGTAAACACCCAGGCTCCCTAAATCAGTCACCCATTTCCGCAGTTCAGAATGTAGTTCAGAAATGAGGGTTAACAGGAGCACTGGACGTCAACACAAGGTCTGCAAGACCAAGAGAAACATCCAAAATGCTCATTGGAATAAAAGCAAGTCTGTTTAGCAGCAGAAGAGCAGCAGGAATTTTTTTTTAATTTTTTTTTTCTTTGACTGCGATGAGCAAAGGTATGTTTGGAGAACAAAGGGCACAGAATTTCCTGAAGAGCACCTGTTCGGCTACAAGGCATGGAGATGGATCGATCACGCCATGGTGTTGTTTTCCAGTCAATGGCACAGGGAATATTTCACAGCAGAGGAGAAGGGATTCAATTTAATTCCAACATATTGTGGAAACACAACACCGTCTGTAAAGATGCCAAAGATGGTGGCTTCTACAAATGGACAGTGATCGTAAACATACCTCGTAAACCATGACGGACAAAGCTCAGGTGGCGCAAGCTGAAGGTTTTGCCGCGGCGCTCACTGTCTCCTGACTTAAATATCATTGAAAATCTGCGAATAGACTTCAAAAGAGTGGCGCCTGCAAGACGTCCCAGGAATCTCACAGAACTGGAAGACTTTCACAAGGAAGAACAGGCAAAAATGCCTCAAACAAGAACAGAAAGATTCCTGGTGGCTAAAAAAAAAGTGCGGTGATACTTTTTAATAGGGTTTGCTGTTCAGCAGTAACTATGCAAGGTGCCCAAATGTTTGCATGCCACTGTATTATCCATTTTTAAAATCTTCTAAAGAAGAGTGTGTGTGTGTGTGTGTGTGTGTGTGTGT
>BJFM01000290.1:208259-235013 GCA_016586285.1 Arothron firmamentum | reverse complement strand
TTTTTTTCTCAATCTACATTTTATTCCGTTTGTGTCACCCTGTTTACTGCTGTGAGGTTTCAAACCAGCAAATAGACAACATGTACGGTAAAACCGACTGTGTATTTTACCGTTTTATCACATAAATTTTATGGTATGAACCATAATGCAGAACCCGGGAATGGTGGATGGAGGTGACAAATGTTGTTGTGTGTTTGTAGGTTTACTCTCTGCTGTGCTTTACTTCCTGTTCTCTCCTCCACGTCACGAGAACAGTTCAGGACTCTTCATCAGTGGCACTAGGGGAACGCTCCTGGAAAAGAGAGGCCGAAATGATGCAAAAACATTTTTAGCTCCCTGTGTTGTCTAGTTTTTATAAAGTCTGTGATCTACCTCTTCCTGCTCATCCTCCGAGTCGTCATCACTCACAACAGGTTTGGCTCTGCTGCGACCCGTCCGCCTGCTGCGTGCTTTCCCTCGATCGCCGCCCTTGTCCTTCCTCCCCAGACGGATCTTCACTTTCACAGAGCGAGCTAGGGCAGAATCAACCGTGAGGCACTAACTGGGAATTTTAGTGTTGCCCTGGTAAAGATTTCAACGTTTCGATGTGAGCTACAATCAGACTGGAGCTGTTCCGTGCTGCGTACTTTCAGACTCAGAGCCTTCCTCCAGCTCGTCCTCCTCTTCCTCGCTCTCCTCTCCCTCGCTTTCCTCTTCTTTCTCGATCTTCTGCCGCAAACTCGTGAACACCGACTGCAGGACGATGGAGTCTTCATATATCTGCTCGAGCGAGACCCACAGCTTTGGTTACATCATCATCATCGTTACATCAGCATCACAGAAACAGTTGAATTTAAAACATGTCAACAGCAACTGTAACACTAAACCCAGTGAACGTTTACGGTCACAGCATGCGGATGCATTATTATTTGTTGATTATTTGCATCTGTATTTGATTAGTGCCGGAATTGTGGATTTAATAACTGAAAATCCAGAATATGAATATTCTCACCAGTGATCCCTCCAGGTTGAAGGTCTGAGCGTTCTGAAAAAGCAACATGACGTCTCGTTCCAGGTCACCCAGGCTGCGGTAACGATGGCCCCGAATCCTCTCCTGCAGCAGCAGACGTTAAAAAACACAGAGCTAAAAGCACCCCATTAAGCGTTTCATCGATCAATAAAAGAGTTATTGCTCTGATTACCCTATTACTGTGTTTACCTTAATCTTTCTAAAGTCCACGGGCTTTCGGATTAATTCGTAGTACTCTGGAAGCTCTTTTCGAGAGGGCAGCTGGATGAACACCTCGCTCAGCTGACGCCCGCTAGCGCTGCAGGAAGTGACATCATCACAGCCAGCATTGTAAATAAAAAAAAGAAAAAGAAAAAAAAAAGAAATTCAAGTTTTCAATTTAGCACAATAGTGTTTAAGGTAAATGACACATTATGTATAAACAGATCCATCCTCAGCTTCGGGGTTCAGTCCACTATAAAGCTACATTTATTTAAAGAGCTTTATTTCATAATATGTAAATCACTGTCAAAATGTCACATCTACATTTACAGCAGGAATTACGGAATTACGTTAATGTGATCATCAGGATCATTAATATCTACATAAACATCTAAAAAGTCACTTTGGTGTGTATGTTTTTGTGTGCATGGGTGTGTGTTGCATGTACCGAAGTGATTTCTGCTACCTGTCCTTATACTTGATGACAGCATCCACAATTTTCTTCATCTTCTTTGTGAGAGAGGGGGGGTTTGGGGAGAGTTTCTCGACAGGCGGCCGCCCCCTCTTCCTCTGCCTCTTTCCATCATCATCTCTGTCCCCTCTTCCTCGTCCTCCCACAGATGAAGAAGGACCGGGGAGGTCCAGGTCGCGATCCCTCCTCCTCTTGCGGGTCGTCTTCTTGTGACGGACCTCTTCTTCCACCTCTTCCAGGGTGCCTTCCTCTATCGCCTGTGCAAGACAGAAACAGAAGAATCACAAAAAAGGACTTTTTACTTCAGAAAGGGACATTTTCTTTTCTGTTTTAAAATCTGTGAGATCAAACAACCTTCAGCCACTGCTTCTCAGTCAGCGAATCGCTGTAGTCCACCTCTTTTCTCTGCCGAGAACCTCGCCCGAACATTTTCTCCTCCTCCTCCTCGCACGTCAGTCGCTCAACCTCGGCATCGTCTTTCATGATCCAGGTGGGCAGCTCATCCTCCTCCATCAGTCGCGGTTTACGGCGAGGGTTGCGGGCTTCTTCACGTCGCCGGTCCAAGTCCATACGCTGAAGGAGCAGGAGAAACAAGGATCTTAAGGTGGTTGAGCCACATCTGCAGCTTAGGGCTCCAGTAAGCTTTGCGTTATCCTGAAATCGCTGACCATGAACTGATCAAACTCTTCTTCACTCCTGGCGATCATCTGGTTGACCGTCTCATCGTCCGGCACCTCATCCTCCTCCTGAATACAGCAAACACACATTGGCAAGCAGCGCATAAGAAAGCACACTTTATAATTGTGTGTGTGTGTTGCTGGTGCTTGCACACACATTCATGCGTAGACACACTTCCTGACCCCAGACCTCGTCTTGCTCCTCGTGTTCCAGGATGGCCTGTAAGAAGGCCCTGCGCTCGTGGCTGGAAGACTTCTGGTCAAACATTCCGGCCTGGATGACCTTCTGGTCCACATTTAGTTTGTATTTGGCAGCGGCCAAGATCTTCTCCTCCACACTGCTGACAGTGCAAAGACGGAGCACGCGTACCTCGTTCTGTTGACCGATGCGGTGGGCTCTGTCCTGGGCTTGAAGGTCCTGGGTAGGTTGGGAGGAGAAGAAGAGAGAATCAGGACTGAGGTTCAAATTTTTTCTTGATGGATGCACAAGCAGACATGGCTGCAGCAAGGGTGATTTAATTCATTTCAATGATAAGTATCCTTTGTAGAGAGGAAAAAAAAAACATATTTTGATCAAAAAAGTGCAAAATGTGGCTGAAAATAGGGAAAAGTAACTTACTTGGTGTGGGTTCCAGTCGGAATCAAAAATAACCACAGTGTCGGCAGACTGCAAGTTGAGGCCGAGGCCTCCAGCCCTTGTGCTCAGGAGGAAAATAAAGTACTCCGACTCTGGGTCATTGAACGTCTTCAGTAACATCCCCCGATCCTCAGCCTTGGTGGTACCTGAGATGTGGACAAGGTGAAAAAGAGAATCAGGTTGTGGAGCATCAGGGAAGAGTAGCTACCACAAACGCTTGAATTCCCACCATCCAGACGCAGATACTTGAAGCTGCGGTAAGCAAAGTAGTCCTCCATGATTGTCATGAGGGAGGTCATCTGACAGAAGAGCAGCACTTTGTGGTTTGTTGCCCTCAGCTTTGGGAGAATTCGATCCAGCACCTCAAACTTTCCTGATGCCCGGTACAGGTCAGGACTACCCATGAAACAAGGAAATCAGTTGACACTTCTTGTAGCCTGTATGTATGAGTGTGTGTGTGTGTGTGTGTGTGTGTGTGTGTGTGTGTGTGTGTGTGTGTGTGTGTGTGTGTGTGTGTGTGTGTGTGTGTGTGTGTGTGTGTGTGAATGTATGTAAATCATTTAAATGTACCCCTGGACTATTCCGCCAGAAAATCCCAGATGTTCAGAGAAGGATTCCTGCACAAACAACCCAAAGTGTATCCCGTCACTTCATGAAATACAAACGGGGCTCAAAAGAAGAAAAAGCCTTTCCCTTCTCAGTCGTACCTCTATTTGCTGGAACATGTAAGGATGGTTACAGATCTTCCTCAGTTGCATGATGGTGTTCATCAAAGTCTTGGTGCCTCCTTTACCCTGAAACACAGAAAACATCCAGTCTCGGACATGTGATAGTGCAGTATCATTATGGGAACATTACACTGTGTCCAGAAAAAAAATTAAAGATACAAAAGAAAAAAATCAAAGATACAAAAGAGTACTTTACTTTAGTCCTTTAGTTCTCGTGGTTATGGCCTCACCTTCTTATCTTTCTCTGAGCCATCAGTAAGCAGGACCCCCTTGGCCTGCATGTGCCTGTACAGCACTCTCTGCAGTGCTGACATATCACACTTTATCACATATTCCACCTGAAGGACAGTGATGGGCCATATAATTAAAAAAAAAACAACAGGAGAAGAACACAGACATCAGTCGATTCATTCGTACTCAGATAAAGTTGTTCACGTTCAGTAATTTTAACCAAAAATATTTTCCTCTCTATATCTTATTATCATTAATATATTCTTTACATACAAACTTGACATTGTTTTAGGTGCTGTAAAACGTGCCTTTTCTGGAAGCTGTGCCTCCACTTCCTTCTTCAATCTGCGTAGCAGGAAAGGCCGGAGCACCTTGTGAAGACGGCGGATGATCAAGATGGTCTCCTCTTCATTGAGATCGACCTGAGGAAGAAACACAAGAGAAATCTGGCATGTGTCGCTTCGTGTCCTCTTTCGGAGGATAATTTCACGCCTGCTGTTACAACAGCACAGGGTCCATCTCTTAACCTTTTCTCCAGTCATGGCGAAAGGGGCGTTGAACCATTGCTCGAAGGTGCTGCAACTCTTGAAAATGGTGGGCAGGAGGAAGTTCAGCAATGCCCAGAGCTCAGGCAGCTTGTTCTGCAGCGGCGTTCCTGTCAGGAGGACTCGGCGTGGAGCCAGATAGTGGGTGTTGAGAACCTGCGTCAGTTTACAGTGGTGGTTTTTCATACGGTGGCCTTCATCCACGATCATGTACTTCCAGCGGATCTGGTAGGAAGACAAAAGAGAGGGGTCCGCGTGGATAAAGCCAGCACTGCACTCCCATCGGGGCACCCACACCAGATCGCTTGTCCAACTTTGACTCCTGCTGACCCACACTGGTTGAGTCGCAAGCCAAAGCATTGAGCTGTGGAAAAAACGTGTCTGGACTACAACACCCACCTGTCTGCACAGTCAGGAAGCCTATATGAATACATGAGAGCAAAGCAGCATGACGACCACAGAGGACAGAGGGAGACTCGGTAAACACGCAGTGTCATTGTATGGCAGCACCTAGGAGAGAGCACTGAGACGCAGCAGAGCGGTCAGATTGGCTGCGATTGAACGCTTTTAGGATTTTAGGTTTAGAGGGAGTGACAGCCGCCGACAAAAAGGGCAGCAAAAGGGAACGCACGGATCGCCAAATCAAATGTGAGCAAAGACAACAACAACAACAAAAAAAAAGGTGTGCAAAGGTTATAAAAACATGATGTCTGCTTGTGTTTGTTTCTACGTCTGTCTGTGTGCTTGTTCGCGTCATCTCACCTTGGCCAGCACTTGTTTATCCTTGATGATGTACTCGTAGGTGGTGAGTAAAACATTAAACTTGCCGCTACGCAGTTGTGGGACAAAAGCTCTTCGAGCAGCAGGAGACCCCTGACAAAATAAATCAGAATCAGTTCAGGAAAAAATAAGCTCACTTAAATACGGTTTTGTGTGCTCTGGTGAAAAAGCGTAATTATTAAGTCATCTCTAAATTTCTAAATATTGAAAACCTTGAGTAGCGTCAGACTTTTGATAATCCACTATGCTCCTCTATGTTTATATAAGCAGTCTGGAAGTGGAAAATAGAATACAACTTGTGCTGTCCTTCACGCTTGGCCTGAATTTAAATGCTGAGAAAAGTTTATTTCCTCCAGAAAAATACTCTCATGGTTAAAGCTCAGCAAAAAATATGCAGGAAGTGACATCATGTATTTTCGGTTTGGATGGAGGACCAGTGAACGCTCACCTTGTAGGAGACTTTCACGACTGTGGGCGCCCATTTGTCGAACTCATACACCCAGTTAGAAAGAGTTCTGCCGATGAGAGACAGTTCAGTTTACGGCGTGTTTAAAGAACGTCTGCCTTGAGGGGAACTAGAACAGAGAGAAGATATTTGTAATGAGGTAATGAGCTCACGACAGGGGTACGATAATGAGGTAGGGTCCGTTGAGCCGTTTGTGCTCCATGAGGTACGTGATCAGAGCAATGGTCTGGATGGTTTTTCCCAGACCCATCTCATCTGCCAAGATCCCATTCAGGTTATTGTTGTAAAGGGAAACCAGCCATTCTAGACCTTTAATCTGTCAAGGAAGGTAAACAGCCGTTGTATTAGAAAATGACTGCCTGCACTCCAAAGGAATAGCCTTATCAATGCGTCTGTGGTTGCCCACCTGATACTGTTTGAGCTGTCCATTCACCAGCAAACTGGACTGCTTCTCCACCTTCTCTGTGACGGCGTGGGCCACAGCGTAATAAGACTGGAGCCCACGGGCAAATGCCGCACCACTATATTCGTCATCCACATCCTGTTTAGCATTTCTGCGGAGAAAACACGCGGGTGTCATGCAGGAAACTGGCGCTCACGCAGCCGCCAAATTCAACCGGCGATGCGTCTGGGTGTAACGAGAAGCTCCACGTCTTGGAAAAGGTATGGTATCGTCATGTGGCCACGCGCTTTCTACTCACTCGATGATGTGTCGGACGTCCACCTCCGACACGTCTTCACTGTCAGGGTCTGTGATCTTCTTCTTGTCCTCCATCGTTGTAGAAGATGGCTGAGGCTCATCCTCTTCCTCCTGACAAAAGAGCTTGTCAGCGACGAGAAGGGGCGGATACCTTAAAGGCTTCAAATACAACAGTTCAAAGAATCAACCTCCTCCTCTTCCTCGTCTTCACTGTCTTCGCTGTCCGAACGGGGAGCCACCTCATAACTGGACAAAATGAACAAACAATCCACGATTCCACATGTACAATCAAGGCTGCTGGATGGCTGACATCACACAAAAATACATTTCTGCACATCATTTCGTCCTCTGTTGAACATAATAAGCGCCGCTTTTCATCCCTCGGCCAGCCTCACCCGGGGTTCATCTCCAACCAGGTCTCCAGTTGTCCGGCTTTTGGAGCATCCACCCCCGTCAGGATGTTTCCACTGTCGACGTGGATGACTTTCACGGGCAGGTCACTCATCTGACTGGTCTCATCTAGAGGCTGCGTGAGAGGAGGCGAGTCACGCCTTTAACATACTCTATAATCTATAGAATAATTCCCTTCTTCCGTAACGACACGCCCACCTCTCCATCAGGACCCATGGCAGGGGCCTGACCCTCAGCGACCTCCAACTGCAACAACAATGCATATCACCCATGAGTTTTGCCCTTGCTTGGAGCAGTGACAACAATCATCAGGTGCTTTCCCCCACCTTCTTCTTTTTCTTCTTCTTCTTCTTCTTCTCCTTGAGAGCCTGCGCCGCCTTGTGAGCTCTGACCAGCTCGGTGAGGTTGGCGACATACTCGTCGGTCTGCTGCAGCAGGTACGCCAAACGCTTATCCTTCTTCTGGTCGATGAGTTTACGATAGCCCTCCTCATCCTCAGCCTGAACAGACACACAGAAATGTCGGACCTGCGGAACCCAGACGTGCGTGACCGTGGGCGTGTGCTGCAGCTTTTACCATCAGCCTCCTCATCCTCTCTTTCTCAATGCGCTCATTTTCCTTCTTCTGCTCCCGTTCGGTGTTGGCGTGGTACGTGGCCACGGCTTTGGTCAGCTTCTGGATCTTGCCCGTGATGGAGCGGTGGTACTCTTTGAAGTCTTTGGCGTGCTGCAGGATGCTGTTGAGGTACTCCTGGGAAAGACGGCGCGGGCAAAGCGTTAAGATGGCAGGAGAGGCGACCGAGCGGCAAACGTCCCACCACGTCTGCTACCTGATGCTTCTGCCTGCGTTTGCGCTCTTGCTCAATCTTCTGCTGCTTCTCCAGCTTCTCTGTGATGCGGGCTTCTCGCAACGACTGCCGCTTGCTCCGCTTGTAGGCCTTGGCGTCGAGGGCGGTCTCCAGCGCCGTGTCACGACGCATGCACACCACCACCTCTTGGCGTAACTGTGTTTGACAAAAACGTCTGATGAACACCACCTTCGACAAACCTGTAAATATGTAACATTTAAGGTTAAACCATAAAAGTGGCATGGGTAATAACGGCAGCACCTGAAGAAAATTTATAGCCAAATGAATATATTTAAAATAAAATGCTAGTTTAAAAGACCAGTAGCGATGGACAGGGAGTGAATCCTTTTCTGCGCTCACTCAGCTGGACATAAACAATTTTTCTATATACAGTGAACCCTCGCTATAACGCGGTTCACTTTTCGCAGCTTCGCGGATTTTTTTAGTGCAGTTTTTTTTTATGCTTTTTTTAAACAGTGCATTGTGTTCTGCATCCTGATTGGCTAAGGGACTGACCAGCGTGAACAGTCTCCGCGCCTCGTCTCTGTGCAGCGTGCCAAATGTACGTTTGCAAATTTTCTCCATGACCAAATGTCCTGTATTTTACAGGGTGAGGCGGGTTTACACCGCGTGCGCTGCGTCGCGGTCCGTCTGGCAATTTATCGGCTGCGTCCGCGCTGTGTGCGTTTATAAAGATCGCGAGGAGGGATTATGAGGCGGTAACATGTACCGTATTTGAATAGCAAACAGGTTTCTATTTTGCGGATTTCGTTTATCGCGGGGGATTTTCAGAGCGTAACCCCCGCGATAAACGAGGGTTCACTGTATACGAAAGTGCAGGCAGGGATTTGAGAGGAAGAGGAGATGACGCTGGCTTGACACCATCTTCCAAACAGAGGAATGAGACGTGGTGTGTGGTGTGTGGGTCACTCCCTGCCCAGTGTCTGAAATGTGATCTTGCAGGTGTGAAGCATGTCGCCGTCATTCCTACTTGTCTCTGGAAGTTGAGCAGTCGGAGGGCTTTGAGTTCTATGGTAGCTTTGGTACGCAAGTCTCCAGCCAGAGATCCGGGTAGATTCTCCAGTTCAGCGATGCGGTGGGTGATGCGAGCCTGTAGCCTGATGGAGGAAAAACAACGTCGACGTCAGGTCGCCTTTCAACAATTCCAGCAGCGACCGGGATGATCCTGAAAGCTACCTGTACTCCCGTTCTTGCAGTATTTCCACTGGGTCGAGGCCGCAGGGTTTCTGGATGGGGGTAATGCGGTTCTGCTTGGTGTGGTAAGGCATCATGGGCGTTGGCTGCGCGGGCTGACCAGGAGATTGGGTCTGTGGCGGCATCACAGGGGAGGCAGCAGGGGGAACGGAAGGCGGGGCGGGAGAAGGTCGTCCAGTGGGCTGAGGAGGAATCAGCTTTTGGGGTGCGTTTGAGGGGGCTGCTGCGTTCACCATGGGGCCTTGAGAGGAGCGACACAGAGGAGAAAACATCAAGGACTTGCGTATTTGCCATGCTATATTGCTATCTTTTATGTATTTGTTGTTTCAAATAGGAACTAGGACACAATATTAACAATGTTGATTATATTGCTGCTACAACTACACCAACAACGCCTACTTCTCCTACTTATACCAGTAACAAAAGCACCACGTGCACCTTCAGGCCAGGACTTGGGAGGTCCGTTTTGGTTTTGTCCCTGTATTCCAACTGGCGTACCTGAAGGGCCTGGAGGAGGCATGGTGGGACCCATCATGCCTAAATTAACAAATACAATGAGTACAGATACTTAATAATGTCATTAATATGATTTTGGTGTTGTTTTTCTTTTTTTTTAAATAGGTACTTTAATAGCTAATGGCAGTTTTCGGGTTTCAAGCTCACCGTGTGCTCGACTGTAGCCTGAGCCCATTGTTCCAAGCCCAGGTCCTAGTACCCCACCCACTGGTCCACCTCCAGCACCAGGGCCCAGGCTGGGAATCGGCTGCTGCTGCATCCCTGGCATAGGTCTCTTGCCCTGGACAGCCATCTGGAGGTGATCTGGCAGAGGCTGTCCCCTGGTCAGCATTTTGTAAGCCATGATTTGTGCTCTAAGCTGGTGGAGCTGGTTTTGATTGAAGGGAGTAGGGCCTGTTGCACCTGCAGGGTCAAGGCCAGATCCAAGACTTGGGCCTAGACTGGGTCCAGGACTGGGTCCTGGGCCAGAGCTTACTGGAGGGCCAGGCCTGTTATTTGGACCCAGAGTGTGTTGTTCTCCGCTGGGGCCATCTAAAGGTGTAGGGGCAGAGCCAGGGCCACCAGAGGAGGAGGTGGAAGAAGAGGATGATGGCATAAGAGGTCCAGAAGGAGGACCACTGGAAGGAACAGGACTGGAATGGTCAGAACCACCCAATGGGGAGTGGTAACCTGGGCAAAACAGAGAGAATTAGTAAGAAATTTGCATATCGGGAACGGGAAATGCAGTACATTTATAAGCGTTATCTGCTGTCTTGTGAAAGACCGGAAGATGTTCAAGAATTAATACTTTTTAATACACATAATTATCAGACTATTTTTTATATTTTTGTTTTTTATGAATGAAGAGGTCAATCCACCAATTACCTTTGGACAGCCACGATAACTTTTACACCATTTCTACTCTTCATGCTAGGACAAGCTAGGTGGCTATTCTGGGTGGAGGTAGATTATACTGTATAATGACACGGCCTATAGCGATGTCTTGAAAAAACAGTTAATTGCTCCATGACATGGTCCTGCTGTTCTGTCGTGTATGGCAAACTGTTGTGTTTCTTTCCATGTCTCCTCCCTTTGTAAAGGGACCAGCAGCAATTATGAAACCCAGCTATCCACACAGTTGGATTCAATTCAGGTACTATATATTGTTTTTCCTAATGAATTGCAAGAGTTTGAAGGAGAAAAAAAATGAAGCAAGTTGGATTTAGTCTGAGAGGAGGCACAACAACGCAGATGTGTCACCCCTATAAGAACACAACATGCGTTACACACTGTGGGACAGGATGGAATTGCTTAAGAGGCTTATGCAGCACGCTTACCTTGCGAGTGTTGGTCTAGAGGACTGGGTGGAGGGCCCATGCCGCTGTGACCAGCCTGTCTCACAGTCAGACTCTTCATCTGGCTATAGCGGCTCTCCTCACTCATGCTCTTCTCATGCATGCTCTCTATGGGCTGTGTCGGGATGCAAATAAAGACAATTCAAACCACCAACATATTTCCAGTGAGAATCTTAGGATCCTGAATAGCTGAAAGTGTGAGCCTGCCATGGATAAAAAGGATAAAGTTAAAAAAAAACCAAAAAACCAAGACACCAAATAACATGTTAGATGTACTGCAGTTATTCAGTGTTCCTGTAAATGAAATGAAATAATAAATCTGTAGTGACGGATGTCAGATTATTACATATGAAAGACAACATCACATCTAATGAAAGTGCAGTGGACTGTCTGCTGTCAGAACGTCTCTGGGTTTAATTTCAGAACTCCCAATGACAAGGAAAAAAAGTTTAAAGCTGTTGCATCCAATAATTGTTATGAGATATTCCCTGTGAACTCAACCTTGCAATGGTCACCCTGCAGTCCAGAATGTGATCTCAAAACTCCACAGTGCCACTAATTTATTATCAATGTTCTTACTTTGTGCAATGGGTGCATGTTCTCCTGGCCATAACCAGAGGGTCCTGGCTGGGGGTGTCCAGAGGATGGAGGGCCAGGACTGGGGCCCATCATGCTGTGAGAGGAACCTGGTGATGGCCCAGGACTGGGACCCATCATTGCACCAGGTGAGGGACCAGGACCAGGTGAAGGACCTGGGCGAGGGGTGCCTCCTATTGGAGGATCTGGCGTCGACATCGCCCTGGATCTCCTGCTCCTCTCCGAGCAGGTAGGATCTGAAAAATAAAAAGAGGAAACAAAATATGGCTTCTTGAATTTATACTGGATGTTTTAGAAGGAGCACCTGCGCATCTGTCTTAACCTCTGTTTTTCTGGCAGTAGGTGAATATTGATTAAAGAACGCACATCTCCTGCTGCGCTGCAGCGCATTCCCAGCATATGCATTCCCAGCCGCTGGGTCTACCGGTGCACTCGCGGAGAACAGAAATGACGCACATACTGCTGGTGATGTACTCACGCGTACCATGAAAACAGTGTCTCGTTCAATTAAGGAAAAAAAAAAAAAAAAAAAAATGGAATGGCGGACTGTTGTGCGACTGGCCTACCCGCATTAACAGGAAAGACTGACCTGCGTGAATTTCTGTTGTGGCGACTTCATATTTGCGGGAGACGAAACGCAACACGGTCGTTTAGGCAATTAGTCAACTCACCCTGTTTTAAATGCGCCTTCACGCGTTGATTTGTTTCACCGACGTGGCTCGAGCGCCCCCTCCAACGCGGCTATGACCGAATGTCTAGTCACGGTTGGCGCGCAACGCGCATGCGTCAGACGCTGTTCAGCCACTCGATCATTAAAGTTGGTGCCTAAACCCTGCCGTGTATGTAGTTACAATTATTTAAAAAATAAAAAAAACACTTTCAAATAGACGGATCTCGCATACATATTAAAGATAAAACATTATTATGAAAGACTAAACAAATTATATTGTGCATATATATATTAAACCGTAGATTTACATAAAAATAAAAACATTTTATTCGAACAAATACAAGTACTTGTTAGCTTTCTAAGGGTTAGTTTATGTTTATTATTTATGCCAGACAGTTTTATTGAGTTTAATATTTAAAAACAAATGGATTACTAAATATGCTAATTTACAATTAGATGTTGACATGTTTATTGCAAAGGTGCACTGCACTGTAGAAACAACATACATGAAAAATTCCAGTGTCTGCAGTTTAATTACGACAACAACCAATCCTAAAACAGTAGTGCAATATAAAACAAGAGATGAACACAAGAGAAAATTGACTGTCAAAACAAGAGTTGATAATAGAAACCTGTCAAAAAAATCTCAGAACTTAAGTTATAATTCTTTTTTAAAAAGATAGGTTGCTTTCTGTTTGTAATCTGCAAGTATATCCTGCAACTGATAAATAAAGAGAATAAAAATATAATGGAGAGCAGATTATACATTATACAAAATGTAGTTGTCCCGATGATGGGACAACTCATCATCGAGGACCCCGATGATGAGCAAATAGAATAGCATCTACTGGAAACACATCACCCTCAGTGTATTTTGTTCATACCTTGACCAAAACAGTGTATTTGTACATCATGTGCTTGACTTTGAGGCTTTTTAGGTGTCTGATAAAGTAAATCAAAAGTCAACTTTCCCATCCACAGGTAAGCTGGCGTCACAAGCTGCAGTTTCCATGTCTGCCCAGAAATCCCATTTAAAAAGGAAGGTAGCGTCTTCTTCTGTCGCCTATTGGTGAGAACTGCTATATCATGTGGTTTACAAGAAGACAAACTCGTCACTGTTTCTTCTGTGGTTGCTCCTCCCCAATTTGCCCGGTGGCAAAATGTGGGTGGTGGGTCCGCTGTTACTGCTCTGACCTTCAAGTCCGTAATCCTGACTGCGACCCTCTATGAAGGTGAACAGAGGGTACCTCTCCTTTGACGATAATAGGGCCTGAGAGGACACAAGTCGACACGGTCGAGATATTAGATATACTCCAAGAATTACAGCCTGTACTTCAGGAATCAATTTGTATAATAAACAATGCATATACATGGAAGAAAGAAAACAGAATTCAGACTGGTCCAAGTCTGTGTAATTAGGAATGTAATTATGTTGCTATCTTGCTGTTTAGATGGGAACCGCCGCTCTAATGCAGTAAATTCCATTGTGACTGAGGGAGCAGTGACTCTGGGAGGCAGAGTTGAAGCATCATTCAGCTCCTATTGGGTGACTTATTATGACGAAATGTTGGTGGAGGAGAAGTGTTTTGCGTTATGGTGTTAAAACATTTCTGCGGTCTCTGCAGAACTGAACAAAGACTTTTTTTTTAAACATTAACTAAACCCCACGAGCTGCTTTGAAAAAAAAAAAAAACTCACCATACTAACAGCAGAACAGAGAGACTCAAAGTCCTTTTTGCTTTTGGCATAAAATCCAATGGTGCAGCTTGGATCCATGCGGCTGAAGGGCATCTTTTTTGGAGCGTTACAGTGGAATGACTGAGGAATGACATGAATGCATTAAAATGCCATTCAGCGGTTTCGTAAATGTGCTGTGAGGAGTGAAAGAATAAAACAAACCTCCAGCGAAAAGTCAAACTGTGACACATCCACCACAGGTTGGCAGTAGTGAGGGTCCAAATACAGCAGCTGCTCATCTAACAGACACCAGAAGAGATAAACGATTTGACTATTCACTCTAACAGAAGTTACCTCACGCTTTTATTAAAAACATAAATGGTGACTGAGTTTAACGGTTAACAACCAGTGTTTTCATTTAACCTTGTTGATCCGCAGCAAGTATGTGCCCTTTGACAGCGTTCAAGCACCCTCTCAAAGTTTGCATTAATTCCTCTTTGTAAAAGACACAACGCTGAATAAAATAGATGGTCATTTACATTTGTATTCAGGGCCAATAGCGGACCCACAGATACTCAAATAGGCTAATTTCTCGATCATAACCGACTGGTCACAAAGGTGGTGTATGTGTCTGTGTGTGTGTGCGTGTGTGTGTGTGCGCGCGCGTGTGTGTGAATCACATGGCACAAAAAAGAGATGTTTGCCAACCGTTCATTTTATGACATTTACCACTCAAATGACATACAGTTTAGACGTGCGTTAAAGCTTCAGCGAGCTAACTCCCTAGTTACACACCCAATTTATTTCTGGAAAAGAAAAAGAGTTTGAAACCAAACTTTTCTCTGAAAGGGAGCTAAGAAAGCATTCTTTATACAGGCAGATCTTTTTTGACTTTGATATTTTAATAGCAGCCCTTAAGCTAAAATTGTATGAGCAAGCTTGCTATTTAATCATGCTAAAATTAGTGGAACGATATTGTCTATTCTAATGATTTTATGACTTATCAAGAATTTCCAGAACTGTTTAATGCTGGGTTATACTGTAATACTGAAAAACAAAAGAGGAACTGTCTGTGGTCTCTGTTGTTATATCTTAGTATTACTTGTACCTGCAGCACCACACTTTCGCCCATCACAACATTGCTACATGGCTGCATCTCTCTGTGGAATTAACATTTATCGATAAATGGGATGTTTTCAGCAAGCTTTAAGTGAAAACAGAAAGTGAGTGTAACTCCATCCCTGCAAGTGGATATCTAAAGAACAGAAAACTGTTGGAATGAAGGACAGTTATGGTTCTCACCTTGGAAGCCAATAAAGTAAAGTGAGTGCTTGGGTTTCCCACCGATGATTCCAATGCAGCAATCCAGCTTTAGGATGTTCTGAATACGGAGACAAACATCTTCAATGTGAGTTTAGACACAAATGCAGTGGGAGTATTCTTTCTTTCAGCGAGAATTAATGTGGAGGCCAAAGATGAACAAAGGATATTCACACCTTGACACATTCGATGTAGGATGGATTGAGGGACTCTCCTCCCAGCCGTACCGGCACCAGTATGATGACAGACTGCCAGGATTGGTGGGCGGGATCAGAGAGCGTCTGGCTCAGTGACAGATCGCACAGATGCATTACATCCTCTTTGTACACTACAGTGCACGAGAGCGTGATGGGGGGAAAAAATGCAAGAGGAGACTTTCAGCCATGCACAATAATTCAAAATCAACAACAGACGAGCAAAAACTGGAAGAGGGCGGATGTGTTTGTATTCATCACCTGTACAATCCTGAGCCACATACACAACCAGATTGTGGTCCGCAGACTCTCTGGCTACCGCTTTTCTAAAAGAGAGAAGCAGAATTCAGAGTTTCTATCACAAGTGTGCAAAGTTTAGTGAGAAGCCTTTTTTATGTTTATGCCATCCTTCACTCATGTTTCTGGGGTCAACCCAGATTTTTACCAGAAGAGTCGATCAATATATAACACAGGGAAGCGCCTCTGCGTTAGTTAAATGCACTTTGTCCCTTTATCATAATAAAATGACCACTATATTTTCTGAGCTTTTTAAACCTCCTTAAGGATTCATATATAAAAACCTCTAATATATTAGTAATAGTTACCGTAGTATATGTGCCACTATAGCCGGGCCGTACCAGTCGCCAGCCTTCTTCCCTGCACTTTTGCCAATTTCCACCAACTGATGAATCCCAAACGGTGCCGATGGCTGATCCCCAAACCAGTGCACAAGCCTTCGGTGTTTGGACTCTGCCTGTTTGTCCTGTGCTAATTCGGGTCTCTTTTTTTGACCGCGTTTGGTTGCCTGATCGCTTAACGAGGACCTCTCCGGTGTGTTGGATCCTCGTGGAGAAGCAAAAGATGGGATGGGGACTCCTCCGGCGCGGGCTGGAGAGTGGGGCCTCGACACTTCCAAATCCACATCTGTGAGTGGCTGAGCATCTGACCAAGTCCAACCTGCACGACAGAAGAGGCCAGAACTTAAAAGCAACTGCATCAAAGACAAATTTCAAAAGAAATGAACAGGAGGACAAACCTCTGGGCATCAAATGGACGAGGAGACCCTGCGCCAGCAGCATCTGCCCACTGCGCAGCATACAACCCCAGCCACAGTCTGTAGTCCAGGTGGAGCCCTCCAGCTGTGGGAACTCTTTTCTGTAAGTCAACCAAATCCTTGACACGAAGGCCAAACGAAACCGCTCCACTTCGGCTAAAAGGTAGTGAAAGAGAGGAGAAATAAGCATAAGAAAACCTGCTGCTTTAACTCAGTTCAAACAGCAGAAACAGACAAAACTTAGATTTAAAGTGTACCCTCGCTGTTAAGCAGATAAGAGTGTCCCAGGATGGTGACTGGTGAAACCTTGTTGAAGGTGGTTTTAGATTTTACAGTCCAACCTACAGTAATAAAATGGAAACATGTCAGCAAATACTGTTTTACACTTAACAAAGATAAATATCTGCTGAATAAAGATGGAGGCAAACCATATTTGACGTTGTTCCATGCCGACATCAGTTTGGCTTTCAGTTTATCCATCTCATCTGGCTCTCCAGTCAACTCCCTGCCAGGATCAATGGTCTGTGGCAGCCGGGGACCAAAGCTGCCCTGATGCTCCAGGGGCTGCTGCCTCTGGTTCTCTGCAAGTTCATCCTGCATTGCCCCCGTTATGTACTGTGCTGCACTTGGAGAAACTGAGTTCATACCTTTCAGACGTCAAAGCGGGACTCTGCAGCTCATTGTTGCAACAGAGCACTGAAAAAAGACACAAAAAGGCAGCAGAAGATCTGTCAGATGACAGGTCTCAAAGTTTGTTTGTTTTTTCACAAGGTAGTTCCTCAAAATAAAGTGCATCTACTTTAAATAAAAGCTAATCTGAAAAGTTCTGGTTCAGCTCCCTTCACATTTTCTGGTGTTGTTTGTCATCTTTTGTCACAGTCTTCAGAAGGCAGTCAATTATATCTACACCTGTGCTGCTTTTCAACTGGACCTAAACTTTAAATTAGTTTTCAGACATGACGGATTTCATGACAGCCAACAAGATTTATATCACTTCCACCTGCCAATGCTGGTGCCAAAAAAAAAAAAAAAAAAAAAAAAAAAAAAAAAAAAAAAAGAAGAAGCACAAGTGGTTCCTTTAACAATGGTTTCATTCTGTAACCTTGTACTACTACTATATTATCTGGACCCAGGTATAAAGAATATTTATCATTGCTTGGTGGAGGTCTGCACTCTCTGGGTGTTTTCCACATAAAGTCAATGCAACTATTAGCTTGATTTTTTTTTTGTTTGGTTTTTTTTTAGCTTTGCTAAAGATTGCATTATCCAGTTTCTAAGCACATTTAAATAAAACTGTGTCAAAAATTACTTAAAAACCAGCTGCTTTCATTTCACATTAAACCATCGAAACCAAAAGCTGCACATGAATTAACATATCTCTGCGTAGAAACACTTTAGTCATGGATTTCACAATGTAGAAAAGAAAAAAAGGGAAGAGAAAAGGCAGACTTAGAGTAGAGGTTTCAACAGGGAACAGTAAATACACCGTTGTTACGCCGACAGGCAAATTTCTTTGTGGAACCCGTCATGTGATTAACATTTGACATTCGGCGTGTTAAACATTTTCCGCGTCTGTGAAAGTCATCTGATCAGGGTTTTCCCTCTTGTGGAGTGCTAAACAATCGATCGGAGAGAAACGTCTCCGCCGGGATACTGTTACAGTAAACATCGTCATCATTTTTACAGCGTCACTAATTTAGATGTAGTTCAACTGCACAGGTATATGTCCTCCAACTGTCTATATACAACTGCGCCATCTAGTATACAGTATATTTTCCTAGATGTAAAGCACTTACCTGCTGTAAAACCTGGCCAACAAGATCAAAATTCTGTAGTAAAATGGCTCATGTCAACGACTTCTGTCTCTTTAGAACGTCTTCGGGAATACATTTACTATAATAGCTTACCGAAGCTAGCTAACCTTAGCATTTGTAGATACCACTAGCCCCGGCTTTATACTAAATACGATATATGAGCGTTTCATCAATGAGCTAAACGACCTTGCAGCAAAATGCAGGTGACTAACTCTTTAAACAAGAACGCGTTTATGCGATAGCCTCATGATAAACCTGTCTTGTCTCACTGTCAACACTTTAGCATCATCGTGCGCTAGGCGAAGGTATCTACTTCCTGTTGTCATATTCTTACGCAACACTATCGATTGAAATGATTGGTTGACTTTTTGTCTCTCACAAAGCTGATTGGTTGACATTCTAGCTGTACAAATCAAATGATTTAGTGCTAGGAAGTCTAGAGGATTTCTAGTCAAACTTTAACCTTGTCGGAGAAACATGGAAATGATACAGTATATTAATGGGGATATGATTTTTAATGTGTAACAGGCGCCACACATGTCTTGAGTTTTGAATAGTTTAAGAACAAATTCATTTGGATCGTCTTCGTCCACTATAGCAATTCAATTTAATAAAAAAAAATCTTAAGTGTTCGTACTTGTATATTCGCTCAATCTGACTTAATCATCAGTCAGATCACCATGAAATATCTTTATTTTTTAATAATCTAAATGCATAAAATGAATATTAAATATGTTTAGCTGCGAATTCCCTTTAGAATTTGTTTTGTTATATCTATCTATATTAAGCAATACATTAGGATTTTTTTCATTTCAATTCTCCATTCAACATTATATAGCATTTCTTATATAGGGAAGTGGTGTTTGACAATGGTTTAAAATTTTCTGTTCATTTGTTTTAAAAGGTATAGTTGTACACAGAACTTCATTTTTTATTTTTACAGGTATAAATCAAACACGAATAAAACAATGCTTTGGAACAAATCTCGATTTTATTCCACATACTGCACTTCAGGTGTCTGCATAAGAATCACATCAATCACAAACTAAAATGCCCAATGGAATAAATAAATAAATACACTTTCAGTGAACAGAGAAACATGGAATTTTTGGGGGGACTTTTGCGCTAATTTGTAGAATCTATAACTGTATGCAGTATATTTATTTTTTATTCAAAGTAACTTACAAACACTACTAGCCAATAAAGAGTTTTATCCAAATAAAGTGCATTTTTCACTACTCTCTCTGTCCATCACAAAAATGAAAAAGTAGCTGTTAAATATGTAACACTAGTGTGGACCACTGATTGCAAAAAGGCCTTAAAGTGGGCAGATATTAGTTGTTTTTTGTAATTTTTGTTGTTGTTTGTTTCTTTTTTTTTATCAGGTGCTCAGAGCTGACCTTACAATTAATTTATTACACCAACATATAAAAGATCACTTTCCTATCTGGAGAATATATAAGACATGTTTAAAAATGTTGATCCCTATTTATTATAAGATATAATTAACAGTCACGTGAAGAACACAACAGAGAAGAAATCAATTTTAGTTTCAAGTGTTTGATATTTACTGCATTTTCCAGAAACATAAATGCATATTTAGTGACCCTATGGCTCATAACAGCTATTCTGACATGATTTGGTACTCAGGGCTTCCATCAGATCATTTCTCTTGTCATTTGTCTTTGCCTTTACATCTTATGAACCACCAGAGGTCAGTATAATGCTAATTCGGATGTTCTACAGTTATATTTGTAGATGAACAGACAGCGGACAAAATCTTTAAGAAATAAGAATTCAAACATGTCAGATATTAACGACTACATGTTTAAAATGATATTCAAAAAAGCATCCCACAATGGAAGCAAATTCTGTGAGCAAGCCTTAAAATGGTATAAATTAAAACAAATTGGTACTCGAGTGTGGACTGTATGTACAGTATGATGGATTTAACTGCTGTTGCTGCTTGAATCAGATATTTCATCCCATCTGAGAAGAATCGTCTCCATCTGTCATTTGTGACAATTAGCCATGCATTAAATTAAAAGCTGGATTAAACCATTTCAACCCTGATTTTGCCTCCAGCTAATTAAATCACACTGTAGAATCATTAGTGCCAGCTGTCTGCAGAAGGTTTGCATATGATTATGTACAACTGTAACTGACAGTGGACTACTAAGCACATAAATATGACTATTCTGTGAAAATAAAGTTATTGTTACCTCCTTTGCAATCATTAGTTAAAGATCTACTATATAATGCGCAAGAGTTGACTACCCAGTTTGCATTACCTTTTTTACCAAATGCATTCTTAATATTCAGTGAATAGATTTGATTTGCAGGTCCAGTGCACCATCCATTTCCTTCACCCACACATTTGCTGTGGAGCCCTTTAACAACTTATAGTATGCTACATCCATGACTGCCTGCTTTGCCTTCACTGTGCTATTATGCTTCTTTAGGCCACACATGATCATTTACCGTGCCTGTGCAATCTGTGAACAAAGCAGCAGAGCACTTAAAGAAGTGAATGGATCCTCACCTCAGTCTGCGTGTTTGAGATTTGGTTTCTATCACAACCCCACTGCTGAGTCAACTGTGTAACCCGTTGAGAAGCCACTCAATACACAGACTGCAGAGGTATGGATTTAAATGCATGGAAAATCAGCAGCTCTGACTGCTGTCTGCTTTCAGCTTTGTGAGCCTGGACACACACACACACACACACACACACACACACACACACACACACACACACACACACACACCATCTACACAGCTGTGTGTCTCTGAGTCGGAGGCAGATGGAGAACAGGGCTGTGACAGCCCTCCTGCGTAGGGCAGATAAGAGCTCAGACTGAGCGCCGTGTGAGGGGGAGGAAAAACACCAGCGCACAAACAACCCTCTGTGACAGCCCGAGCTGAGCGGGGCTGGACGTGACGTCCTCTGACAAAGTGCCCGGTTTGGCTTTGTCTGTCTGTCCACATCAATGGCTGGGTGAAGAAAAAAAAAAAACAGGAGTGAGCTCGTTCATCATTTTGCTTGCTTCACTAATGGAGCCAGCCTCTGGCTGCGTGTCATTCCTGTCACCCTTGTTTCACTGTCTTATGTGAGAAGCAGTAAAAGAGAGCTGGTTGAAAGACAAAAACAGAGTGAGAAGATTTGGTATTCACAGTATTCAGCGTGTTTTGATCAGTAAAGCACTTTTTGACCTTGTATCTTTAGTACATGTACAGTCATATCATATGACATGTCTTCACATCGAGACACATATACATCTGATAAAGTGTTTCACATTACATTAAGAGTCTTCTTATGAAATACTATAATAGAAAATTAACAGATAATGCACCTTTGCAGTCTTATTTTGCTCCCTTTAGGTTAGAATCAGTCAATGATTGTAATCAATAAATAACATTTCATATATTCTGACAGTGGAATGTACAGTATTTTTAAGTGCTTTACTTCTGCTGCATTGTTCTTCCACAAAAAGCTTCTATTTTCCCCTCCTAGAGCCTGATATCATGTCCACGTGGGGTCACGCTTGTGGTGGGCTGCTACCTGTTGTAGCCTTGTCCAACGGTGACCCAGCAGGACCTTGGGTCACTGCCGTGGCCCCGCCGGCCACTCGACCCCCAGCGGCGGTCTCGCTCTTCCCTGCGGCCCCCTGCTTCTCCTCTGCTGCTTTGATCTGCTGGTCTTTGCTCTTGCCCGTTTCCTGGGAGCCGATCTTGATGGGGCCGAGGACGTTTTTGGCCACGTTGGTGAGCTGGCTGACAAAACTGGTCTTCTCGCCGGGGGAGACGGGCCGGGATTTACAGAGGGAAGGCCCACAGAGGGAGGGAGCGACGGCGGTGGGGGAGGGGGAGGGAGAGGGCGAATGCTCCTCGACCACCTCCAAGCGACATTTGTCCTCCCAGTCGAGCGTTCCGCGGTAGCAGTTGACAGGGCCGAGTCCCTGTCTCACCTTGGCCAGTGAGAGCGGCTGTCCGTGCGGAGGGACGACGGGCGCGAGGATGCGAGACGGAAGTTTGGGGCTTTTGGAGGCCATATCTGGAGTCCTTGAGTCGCTGCTTTCTGCTGCGTCCTTCCTCCGGCTGTCCGCCATCCTAAGAGAAGCTGTTGTTGCGGCCGAGCTGATGCCGACAGCTTTATCGGGAGCAGAAGCGGAGCTCTTGCTGAACATGGTACCGGCCGCAACAGGCCTGTCTCTTCGTTCCTGCTTTGCTTCAGTTTTAACGCCTACCTGTTCCCATGAAGCTTTGCCAGCTGATAACACATCTTTTACTGCCTTGTGGCCTTGTTGTTTCACTGTTAAGTCTGCCTGAGTGTTTTCAGGACCTCTATGAGCACATATAACCCCTGTTGTTATGTTAGGGGCACCAGCAGCTATACTTTTGCTAGTTTCTTCATGTGGTTTGGGTTCGGTCTGTGAGCTGAAGGGGGGTTGAGGCTTTTTTGTTGAGGAAGCATGTGTTTCTGCAGCCTCAACCCGACTCAATCTCTCCAGGACCTTTTTAGTATCACTCTCTCTTTCCTTTTCCCGATCCCTTTCGTCTCTCCCGGCCAGCAGTGTTTCCCTGCTAAGCGGTGATTCTTGCCTCCCCAGTCTCCTCGCAGGCTTCAGGACGCCGGACTCGGGGATGGTCGATGAGGCTGAGGGCAGGGGTGGAGGATTAGGAGGCAAAATCTCCCCTTCCGTCTCCAGCAGGCTCTGCAGCCCGAGCTCACAGAGGAAGGCATCCTTACGGTACTCGGAGTGCTGCACCTCCAGGCTGTGCTTCCTCAGGGGACCCCCCAGTCCTCCTGTGGCACTGGACTGGGTCAGCGGCGAGCCGAGCTTCTCTGCTGACTGCACTCGTTTCAGAAGAGGGGATCGCGGGGGTTCCGCACTCTTGGGCCGGGGACGTACCACCGGGGGTGAGGAGTGGAGCTTTGCAGGGAAAGACTGGGTGGTGTTGGAGCTCCCCACAGTGTGGCCTGGCATGGGGGGTGGGGAAGACTGAGTAGGGGATGGTGTGTGCGCCAGTGGGGAGAGGGGGATGTTACCAGCAGATTTACACCGCGCAGAGCGGTACTGACGGTGGAGTTTTGGGGAAAGGCCATGCAGGGAGCTGGGCCTCATGTGCTGAGATGGTGCGGGGGAGTTGGGCGTACTGGTGGCCGGGGAGCTGCTCTGGGAAGAAGCGCCTGAAGGACAAGAAACAGAAAACGGAAACCGATTACCCCGGGCAACGTATCCATCAAAACAGATTTCGGCACAATATTTCCAAAGTGGTACCCAGGTATGAATGCTCAGGGGTGGAGCGATGGCCCTGGGTCGGTGAGCGGGCAGATAAGCTGTGAGTTGGGGAGCCAGGAAGACTCTCGCTGGAGGACAGAGATCGATTCAGAGAGGACAGGCTGCGGCTGGTGTGCAGCAGGTTGGACTGCTTCGTGATTTTCCTGAACAATGAGTTCCGCTTCTTGCTGCAGGACAAAAGACGAGGAAAGACAACTTGAAATCCATGATGCTGCACGAGCAGACTACGACGATGCCTTTTGATGGCAGCATTAAAGCTTAAAAGAACATCAAATACGCCCAGACTGAACTTTAAGATCTAAAACAAAACAAAGAACTGCATGTTTCTACCTGTCCTGGCTGTCCTTTCCCATGGTCCTCTTGTTCCGACGGGCCATTTTACATTTGTAGCTCGCTTTGCGTGCAGGACCCACTTTAATGGAGGTGTTCTCAAAAGGTGTGGTTGTCACCGTCACCTTGTTTCCACTCTGTAGATGTGAATGACAATGATCCATAGAGTGACGCCGGTTATTAATCATCCCCGCTTACACACACTCAGACATAAATCAGTAGACCTGGTGTGTATTTTCGGAATTCTGTGACAAAACATCAACAAGTGCTAACCTTGAGGATGAGCTCTACCACTTCAGTGTGGACCAGCCCGTGCACAGACTCCCCGTTGACGTGGGTGATGAGGTCACCGGCACACAGGCCAGCCTCTTGGGCGGGGCCGCCGTCCTCGACGTGCTGCCGGTTCGCGAGATGTTCGAGTGCAATTCAAGGTCGACATGACATACAAAGACAGTTACAAATAGTTTGTGTTTATGTGCCGTCATCTTAGACTGAGGCTTTCAGAGATAATTATTGTTTGTCATAACAGGATGGAAACAGAATCAATTAGGAAATCCATCCAAATGAAGGTAGCCGCAACAAGATTCTTTACCCAAACAATGTGGTGCACGCTGTATATGTCACTGTCTCCAATGTAGACCCTTATGGCCCGGAGCGTAAAACCGTATTTCTTCCCGGAACGATGGATGGTGATGGGCGAGCGCAGCACATTGACCGCTGGACAGAAGTCCCGGCTGGGAGACGAGTCGCGGGACGAAGGGTTGGAGGAGAAGGAGTGCGGGGACATGGGGCTGGCGAGCGGAGAGAAGCCACCGTGTTGCTCGACTGGACGCGGGCAGACAGGAAAATGCTCATTTATTAAACCACAAACCGATTCCAAAAGAGTCTTTCCTTCCTTGTGGATCTCACCTGACGGGATGATCACAGATAATGCGGTCGCAGATGCTGATTTAATGACCTTACTTCCAGGTCTGGAGGTGTGTTTCTCCCCATCGCCTGATAAATGCTGATGACGCGCCCGGCGGAGAACCAGGTCGTTGGTAGCCCGTGGCCCCAGGGGGTCATACAGAGGAGCCACGACATCGCGACCAGGAGCTGCTGGGCCGGGGGATAGCATAGCGATGGTGGTGCTGACTCCTGCAGTCTCTCCGTGTCTTGGGGATTTATCTGTAAAGATGTAAATTTGGTAGGAAATTACAGTTATTACTGGTGTCAGAATAATTTTGAGGTGAAATAAGCGATATAAGGGAATGTCTACCTGCCAACTATTCAGTAGCAGTCATTTAATCAGGTTCCCTTCCCTCTTCCTTACCTGCTTTTTATTTCTGATTTCTTTTTCATACCTTCCCTTCAGCATTTTTTTTTAACTTCTTAATCACAACCCTTCGCTACAACAATGACAAAGCCTTCTCCTACGACACCTGCTCCGTTGATGTCTTTTAAACTGCTCTTCTGCTCCAGGAGGTTTGGTGATGGGATGCTGGTTCCGTCCAGTGACGTTCCTCGAACCTTGATGGGCACCTGACGGGACGGGAAATCCGGCTCGCCGTCCGCGGGCAAGGCAAAGCGATGCGTGTCCATCAGAGCCGAGAAGCGTCGGCGAGCACCAAGGGGAGGGCTGGCATCTCCCTCCATGTAGAGAGACTCTGAACAAGACAGGCGCTTCCTGCAAGAACACACACCCATAAGTTGATGAGGGGAGGAAACATCTAAAATATTAAATAAAAATAAATAAATCAGCTTTGTGTGGCAAATTGCTATAAAAGAGCAGGTCAAAAATGAATTATGATAATAAATGGTAACAAATATGAAGGAAGGACAATCAAACCAGCAAAAATGACAAAAAATAAAAAACTATGTGCAGCTTATTAGATTAAAATTCCACTCTAAAACCACACAAATCATGTTATTTTACAAAACCGCCATCATATGCTTTCTCAAGATTGAGGCCAAACTGAGTTAAGGGAAGAACTGTAATCTTTTCTGTTCTGTGCTCTCAATCCTGAAAAGATTTATGGAGCCTGGATCAAGCCGGCTGCAGTCTTTGGAAGTGTTGTGTCACCGTTAAACCTAACAGCACTATATTGGGGGGGAAAAAAAACAAAACACACTAATTCTACAATCCAGTTACATTAAAACAGAAGCCATAAGCACGTCTTCATTGTGAGCTGCAACTCACATCTCGGGGGATCCGGTCCTCCAGCTCTTGTCTCTCATGCTGAAGCTGCCCAGGCTCTCCCTCTTGGTCACCTTGTCCTCCCGCGGGCCTTTGTGCTCCCGACGGCACACGGAGGTTGAGACTTTCTGCTCCAGCTGTGACAGATGCTCCATGCTGCTGTACACCTGCAGGAGCGTTTGTTATTGATGATGCGTTACAGTGCTGCTATAATTCAGCTTTTCTGCACGAGTTGTTGTAAATAGCAGAAAAATCCACATTATTGGGTTTTGAGAACATCACTGCACAATGCATAATAACAACAGAATAACTGAATTAATGGTGAATATGTATTTTAACTGCGACAATTAAAAAATGCTTTCTTGTGTTTGCTATCAGGGTGAGAAAACCTGCTGAAAAATGTTTAACCCCATTTAGGATATATCTCCTTTCAAAAACAGGGTTAAAAAAAAACAAAACTGGAAAAGCAGCTATAACGTGTTATTGATTGGCTTAGGGGGGAAAGAAACGGGAGCGCAACAAAGATAAAAATGGGACAAAAGTGCCAAAAAAAAAGGATGAAATGCAGCTATTACAGAGTACACAATTCAATGAATGGGATTGTAAAAACAGTACTTGCTGTTTGATGCTATTATACATACAAAAACATTGTGAGCAATCTGAGCTGTAGTGGACTAAAATACAATGAATCAGTGCATGTGTTTACTGTCGCACTCATTATGTTGGTGTGTTCAGGGCTCAAGAGCGCTGAACTGGAGCATCTCGGATTTCATTGGAACCAGCCTCTCAGTGAGGCACTTTGGTATTTTCTGAAGGGGTCCTTCGTGACAGAAACATAAGAAGGTGGGGG
>BJFM01000290.1:191774-208210 GCA_016586285.1 Arothron firmamentum | reverse complement strand
GTGGAGCGACAGATGGATGGAGAGAGCTAGTGATGGGGAATAGAATGGAAGAGCCTGGGAGAAATGAAACACAACATCAACATCAAAAGGTGAGAAAAATATCACCCGAGAAGAGAAGTGCGACGGAGACAGAATGCAGTGGCACAGATCCAAACAAAAGACGGTGGAAAGGTGGTTTTGGAAAATGGTAAAGACGGCCTGGGTCGTGACATTCACCAAAAAAACTAAAATAAAAGATTTGTTGGTTTTTGGTTGATTGTTTGTCGTCAGGTGTGTCGTCTAAAGGCGCCGCTCTGTGCAGGCCTTCTCTGCTGCGCTCTCCTCCATCAGTCAAATACAGAGCCACGGGACACAACATAACACGCTCATACTGAGGAGGGGGGGAAAAAAGCAAGTGACAGAAATAGAGATGAAGGAGGAGAGAGAGAGTAAAGCCAAACCTTGCTGAAGCGAGGGGAGCAGGAAGAGAACTGTCTAATCTCTACAGGCTCGTCGTCATTGGTGTCGTCCTCGTCATATGTGTTTATGTGATGATAGCGATCTGAGCGGGCTGGAGGGGGAGGAAGAAACAGGACAAGAGAGGAGATTAAATATACAAGCTCTGAATGGAATAGAAATGTCTATCTCTGACAGGAACTGTCAGAAAGATTATTCTACAGCCTATAAACCCCGTATGGATGCAACTGCTCTGCATTGTAGACACGTAAATCCAAAGTAACATACTGTCAAAGTAGCTGGTGTCCTCCTCTGACTCCAGGTGAGGAATGAACTCTGCTTTCTGCCTCAGTAAAGTGTTCCAGTCCAGCTCCGTGAAGAACGAATGCTGCTTCACCTCAAATGCACCACCTAGTGGCCAGGGCAAGAACAGCCAAACCTGTCAGTTTCCAGCAACTTTTAAAATGATTGCTTCAGTTTCACAACCTTTAATACTGTAAATGCAAATGCGGTTTTAAAAAAATTCTTTTAAACTCCCAGTAAAATCTCATACTTAAAAGTCTTTATAGTAGCTAGAGACCAGATCTACCCCCGAAACAGAAGGAAAATAAATAGATGTTTAAAATGTCGAAATGTCTGTATGTGTGCCTTGCCAGCTGTAGCAAAGTTAACATAAAGAAAAATGAAATGAATATCTGCATTGCAAAGCCGCAGCCACAGCAGCATGAGGACTGCTGGAAGGCCACAAATGCGTGGGGGAAAAAAAAAAGCTTACACAAACATCAGTCGAGATGTTGCTGAGCACAGACAGAGGCGGAAGAACACAAGGGACATAAATATTTCATGATTTGGAAAAAAAACAAAACAAACTCTTATACTTTATGAATTAGCGTCAGCGGGAAGTAGCTTTCTGCTGTGGCGCAGAAATCCACTGGATCCCAGGGACGGTAAAGTGGACAATTAATGCATAAATAACCATTGAGGTCCCACCCAGAGGGTCTAGTCTGGCGATAAGAGCTCCGAGTCATTAATGACATAACTCACTGTTGATAAAATACATTAAAGTCAAGCAACAAGAGAAAAGTTAGTACCTGTACCCAACCTGACCAGAGGGTTGGTCTGTAAGAGGGCAGAAATGAGGGACTGAGCATCTGCAGGCAAAGCTTCATCCCCCTCAGGCCAAACGATGTCATCTAAAACAGACAGAGAGTGACGGGAAAAGCTCTGTTAGAAGGAGTGCCCCCCTCTCTCTCTGATGAAAGACATTCTAGACGGCTGTAAAATTCTGTAATCATTAGCAGAAAAAGACAAATTAAACATCAAAAGAAATTCTCTGCTGCAGAAAACCTCGAGGTTTGAACCTCTCCGAATCAATCTGCATTGCTTTCACACATTTGAAGCTATTTTCTGAATGTTTTGTTATTTATTTAACCTTTCTTTAACCAGGAAAAGTCCCACTGAGGTACAAGAACTCTTCTTTCAGGGAGTAATGGCCAAGACAGACGGCAAGGAGTTACACAAAACACAAAAACAGAACAAGGCCACAAACTGCACACACTAAGGCACCACAATAAATGAGCTAAAATAGTACAAGCTAATACAGACAACTAAAGACAAACAGCTAAAAAGGCATGAAATTATAAACAATTACATTTTTCATTCAAATTTAATTTTAAAAGATTTTTAAACGAAATGTGTGATCAGCAGTACATGGACCCTAAATAACTGGAAAATAATGAGGTTAAGCATGAAAACATACCCAGAAGGCTTTGTGGTTTGTTTGCGTGCCAGATTGTTTCGGGTCACAAAAGTTCATTTTCTTACCTGTAATGACCTGTCCAAACAGCTCCTCAGGAGTGTCTCCGAAGAACGGCACACAGCCCACCAGGAACTCATAAAGGATGATCCCCATGGCCCACCAGTCGACCGGCTTTCCATAACCCTGGCGAAGAATCACCTCTGGAGCGATGTACTCCGGAGTGCCGCAAACCTGAGCAATTCAAAGGACAACAAAGAAACACACAACGAGGCGGGGGGAGAGATGATGAGCTGCGTCCAGGGAACGTACGTATCACTGAGAGAGAGCAAATTAATGGCAAATTACTCATCCTGCTTCTAGTTAAAAAAAATGTCTGACATCATTAAAGAATAAATTTAAGCTCCACAGCGGAGCTCAGCTGGCTCAACCGAGATTAAAAGTGAAGGAAGAAAAGAGCATTTGTTGTAACCTTCAGATGAATTTTTAGATCACTGAGCTCTTTAAACTTTTCCATATATAGATGTCTTATCTCATCTACTGAGACAAATGTCTGTAGTCAAGGCATAAGCGCAAAGATAGACCTTTTAAAAACCTGCAACACTATATTTTTGCCATCGTTTTTTTTTTTTTTTTTTCAATGCATCTGCCATTTAAAAAAAAAATAAAGACAATGCATTACTTTAATATAACCAGAAAATTGACTGGATCTTCCAACAGATGTGTCACACGTGGCTGCAGAAGCCTAGTGGTTCATGCAGTAAAACAAAGATTTTTTGGCCATTTTCAGACCTAGATGGAGACAAAAATCCACTGCACATGCTGCCGTTAGCTTTCCCAGACAACCTACCTGCTTATCCAGAAACTCTCTCGCATCTTTCTCAATGTGGCCCTCATACAAGTTGGTGGTGAGGCTCATCAGACCCATCTTCGACAAACCGAAGTCTGTCAGCTTGATGTGTCCCATGGAGGTGATCAGCAGACTATTTTCGCAGAGAGAGAGAAGAGGCGTTTGCATTCGATCACTCTGACGATGCTTTTGGTTTAGGAGTTCAAACTTGAAGGGCTCACTTGTCAGGTTTGAGGTCTCGGTGTACGATGCCATAGTTGTGCAGGTATTCCAAAGCTAAGACCGTCTCAGCAAAGTACATCCTGGCCAGCTCAACAGGCAGCGCGCCGATGTTCTTTAACAAAGTGGCACAATCACCACCTGCAAAAGGACGCAAGAGAAAAGATGACATCACCGAAAGCGCATGACATCACAACATTATACATTCCTCGGTGTGCGGCCCATATAAGCCTAGAGCTTAATAGGAACAAACATGTTATTTTATGCCACAATCAGCCTGATACTGCAGCTCTACCTGGGCTGATATGCAGGCTCAAGGCTGACACAAATTTAAATTTAAGAAATGACATCATACAAGACCAAAACTACTTTCCCTTTAAAGCATTACATCATACAAATAAAGAGGAAAATCAGATATTGGCTTAAGGGCATTACAGTTATGATTGATGTGTTCCACCCTTGAATGACAACAATCTGCTCTCACAAACGTTCTTTTGTGCAGACTGTGTGTATTCATTCTCAGCTGATTCCAGATGAGTGTGAACTGATCGGGAGAATCGGACGGCCTCACCTTCCACGTATTCCATGACCATGCAGAGGTGCCTCCGCGTCTCAAAGGAGCAGAACATGGAGACCACGAACGGGTTCTCCGCGAAGGTGAGGATGTCCCTCTCCACAAACGCCTGCTGGATCTGGTTCCTCAGGATCAGATTTTGCTTGTTGATCTTCTTCATGGCGAAGCGTTGACGCGTCTCTCGGTGGCGCACCAGGTAGACGGCCCTGGGAAGAGCAGCCAGCAGTAACATCAGCAGGCGGCCCCAGAAAGAAACAAGGAAAAGGAAGAGAGGTCTCTCTTACCCGTACGCGCCATTACTGATGAGTTTGATATTCTGAAAATCTTCTTCACTTGGTGGTTTGATGGCTCTTCCTTTTCCCTGGGGAGCGTTTTCACATTACAAAGACGATTTGCAGAAAAGCAAATGCAGGGCTGCTGTCGTAAATGGATTTTTAGACACCAATTAAACATGTAAACATGAATTCCACCTTTTACCCATGTGATCCAGATCAGTGCATCGTCCCACAATTCAACCGTTTAAGCCACAGCAGCCACATACGTATGTCACCCACCAGCATGCGTCGCCCATAGGTTAATGGATCGTTACTTGACAGTTAGGGGTGAGAATGGGTTCATCTCGTGCAAGCGCGTCAGCATGTGATCAGTGAATTTGAATTTCACCTCTGCTGAGTCATCGGTCTCTGGAGTATGGGGGCCCTCACTGTCATAGCTGTCCAGGCTCACAATTTCTGTTGAGAAAGGCTGAAGTTAGCAAGCAAATTTAACCACATTTCCTGCTCCAACACACACACACACACACACACACACACACACACACACACACACACACACACACACACACACACACACACACACACACTTTCTCACTGTACTGTGAAGATTTAATATTTGCAGCTGCACAGCTTTTCAAAAGCTTTTCAACCCTCAAAACAACGAAACATGTCAAATCACAAAATCATGAGAGTTAAAATAGCTTCCGCATGCTAATTGTTCTAAACTCTGCCTCCCTCACACATTGTTCTTCCTCCAGGATGACTGGCAGCACACTTTCAGTGTTCCTAAACATGGGACAATGCTGAAAACACGTAAGGTTGTTTTAGCAACAAGCAGGTGAGGGCATGCACGCGGAGAAAGGTCTGACAGACCCGTGACTAAAACACAGCAAAATACTGCAGAGTTTTGGATTTCTAAACGATCTAACTGTTGATTGAGTATTTTAAATTTTTTGAGCAGGTGTAATTATTTATGGCTGGGGTACTGAGCCATGGTGGTAATACAAAGTCGGGCTCCTGCACCCACATCAAGGCAACAATCTGGACAGTCTTCACCAGCATGTTTCTATTTTTAGAGCATTTCATTAGAATCCCAGATCTTCAAGATTGCTGTCACAGTTTAGTTGCTGTGTGGATGTTGACTTTCAAAAAAAGTCAATAACTAAAAGACAAGCAAAAAAAAAGGTTCATCGTCTTCTAAAAAACAGTATAATTGACTGAAAAAATCCATCTCGATGTCCATCGCTTGTGGTTCTCTATATAATTCAGTTTAATTGAAAAGAAAATCCATGCTTCTTACCCTCCAGCGGGTCTCTGGTCAGCCCTAACTGGTTGATGATGTAACGGGGGATGTCAGCCTTCATCAGCTGTCCCTCTTTGGCGTGATCCTCCGCGGCCTCCAGCAGATGGTAAAACTCTTCTGGATTGAACTCCTGAGGGAGAAAATGACTTATTTCTCTAATGGCTGGTCTTGAAAGAACACATGGGCTTATTTCTATCCAAAGAAACATCTGTTGGTCTATTCCCTCCGCTGCACTCCATTATTTCCACTTTATATCGAATAATTGCAAAGATTTTAAAACTGACCAAGTTGATTAAAAAAAAGTTTAGGACATCTCACAGGAAGTGACGTAGAAACCCTGTCGCTGTGCATCAAATTGCTTTCTTGAAGAACCCTTTTTTTCTATCTGATTAAACAACTTACAGTTGGATCCAGAGGGAGCTGGTTTCATTCCCGTTTGTAGTACAACATTATGATTAGAGAGCCGAGCCGGAGGCAACCAGAACCCTCTTTGTCTCTGCTGCTTTGCTCAGAGAAAGACAAGTAGTGGCAATGAAGCTGCCTCTGACAGCTCGCTCTGCTCCACGATCAGATTCTTTCAACTGACATCAGTGCCATGCAAGCAAAGGCAGAGCAAAGGTTAGAGTTTAAGATAAGGTAAACTAAGATAAAGGAAAGTTTAAGTGAAACACGAGATGAGATTTGTTGATTCCACAGAAGGAAAAGTCATGTGGCGGTAAAGTTTTAAAGAGGTGAAACTAAAGGTAGAAATCCTATCACCACCCAGCTCTCTTTACTTGTTATGGAACTCACCAAACACTCGAGGAGCCTCGCTGGACGAGATATGATGATGAAGAGTTTTTTGACCAGCTCAATCACGAAGGTGAGCTCGGAACTCTCGGAGCGCTCGTAGGCCTGACAGACAGACAGACAGACAGACAGAGAACGTGATGGACAAGCCAGGGCCAGAGTTCCAGACAGGCGGGGGTCAAAGAGCCCTGCCCTCCACCGCGCGCGTCACAACTCACATCGTGCAGCAGCTTCTCCAAGTTCTCCTGCAGCTCGCAGAAGTACACGCTGGTAATGAGGCCTTCCCGCGATTTGGTCAGGCAGTCCCTGGACAGCTCAGCTATCTGGTGGTGGATAAAGCTGAGGACCCCATCGGCCAGCGGGAGAACATTCTCTGGGGTGTAGTTCTGGATGAACTCTGCCAGCCTCTCCTCCATCTGCGCTGTTGCCTGAACGAACAGAAGACAGTCGTTAATGGTCCTGTTATGAGCATGAAAATAATAAAATGACAGATTTATCAGATCCCATGTCTGCTTGAGGATAATCTAATTCCTTGACTACTGCTGTGCAGATCGTAACCACCAGACTGTCATGTCAGTTACCAGTGGGTGTGGGAGACCGACCTGGAACTCAGACAGACGCAAAGACATAAAAAATACAACACTACACATATACTTTAACCCTGGATGTTAACGCCATTTAACCTGTGGAAAGTAAACGACTGACAGTCCACCGACCATTGCGATCACTGCGTTTACAGCTGAAAGGCAGTTGTTGTGGAGAGTTGCTACTTTTATTAATTGAAAATTTAAAATGTGGTTCGAACAGATATGCCTGGTAAAATAATGAGACTACCTCAAAGAGCAGTAGGGCTTTTGCTACAGGTTCAGTGATTTAGAACTCTCTCCCCCAAAGTACACCGGCTGCGGTGGGGCTCCGACAAGGCTGCGTGCTCCGCTCGCCCTCCCACAAAATACGCACCACTTCTATGTTAGTGCAACGCCGCAACAATGTGGCACGATGCATCGTGTCTGGGGCAGGAGGTCGGGTGCGAAGAGAAAATAAAACATCTGCGAAATTGTCAAAATAAAAGGTCCCGTATTTTGAGCGATCGTTTTCAACGGGCCCTAAGTCTTGTGAGGGTCATCTTGAATCCTTTTATACAAGGGTGAAGCAAGACCCGTCATTGAATTACAAAGCCATATCATTGTTTATGACGTGTCACATCCTTTAGAGAAGGATAATGTTAAAAACAGACATGGCATGGAAAGCGATTTCAGAAGCAAGAGGAGTGAATGCTTAGTGACTGAATTTACTCAAATGAATTCTTACAGTGTTTAATGTGTTTTTCATCTACATAACTACAAAGTGGAAATATCGCGGGGTTTCGTTTTCAGCGTCCTGTCGGAGCCGCACCTCGCTGACGCAGCCGGTGTGTTTTGGCAGGTGGCAGAGACGAAGCGAAAGCCGGAGCTGCAACACAAATGCATTCAGTGCACAAAAACCCTAGTAGTAGTTTCTTCACTCGTGGTAGGAAGAGGGGGTAAATAACTGCACGAATAGGCCGCAGGCATTCACACGTATTCATGTAATCTGTAGCACTGTGCACGCCACCAGCCATCCCAAAAACCAGCTGAATCGAAACCGAGCTTTTTAAATGTAACTATAAGCGCCGTGCCTACAGAGGTGGTCTGAAGGCACGCGAACAGTGCACTTGCGTGCACGCATATGCTGTGTACATTTGTTTGCATGAGGCTGACCTTGGGGAAGCGCTCCTTGTAGACATGGTTCATCATCACAATTTCATTGTCGTAGCAGGATGGAGAGCGCCCGGGGCTGCGGGTAGAGACAAACACAGAGAGAAGCAGCGTAACATGTGAGTCAAAGGGAGCACTTTACTATATATTTCTTGGAGTCATTTGCTTCTTCCTCGCACATATGTTTCAGTTAGAAATCCCACCCATTCCGAGTATTTTCCAATGATGCATTATCTTCCTGTACTAGAGATAATCAAACGACACATATACAAAGATGTTAGGCCTAAATGTTTCATCATAGAGTAGCTCATTTAAAAAAACAAAAACAAAAAAGATGAAGAAAGAAGAGATGTTTAATGAGAAAACACATTAGAATTTATAGCTTCCCAAAACAATGTGACACAAAGAACAAAAGAATTCTGCTAAATGAAGCCACAAAGCCATCATCTAGGTCAGCGCCTGCTGATGAGCTCCACATAAAAACGGAATACTGATGAGTAGTGATGTGTTGGAAGGAGGAGGTGCCACCCTGGAGGGATGTGGGTTACGCTAGGTGTGGTTGTACGCCGTCTACATCAGAGACTTCTACTAAAGGAGAGACCGCAACACGAAAGAGCAGCATCAAACACGGGAGGCTGAACTGATGCTGACAAAAGGTGGGGAGCGACTACTGTGTTCATCGTGTTCACATTTCTGCTTCAGGTATTCCGTCTGCATTCTTGAGTCTGGTACGATCAAGTCAGCACAGACTTACTGGTACCTTACCTGGTCTGTACCATGACTATACAGTATATGTGGACCGTGTTTGTACCTGCGGACAAGCAGCTGCTAGTGTAAACTTTGCAAACGCTAATAGAAAAGTAGTGACTTAAAGTTGAATAACAGCCCAGACAAGTTTAGACAGCTCTTCATCCCTTCATGGCTAAATAAATTTACTACATGTTAATTAAAGCTTCCTTGTCGTTAACTATGTGTGGACGACAGTATGTTTTGTTTTTATTAACTCCAATAATCTAACATGGACCTACCTAAGGCTCCGGGACCGAGGGCGGATGTGAGGTGAGCGCCGGCCCCCATCGTCGTCGGTGATGCTCTCCGTGCTTCCAAAGTGCTTGGACAGAAAGTGCAGCTCGTCCATCGTTGGCTGGAACGGCAGCTGGTGCAGCCGCTCCTGGGACGAGCTGGACGACTGCAGACAGAAATGAAGGAGGAATGAAGGCGAATGTGAGACGTTTTTTTTTTTTTTAGTAAAACCTAAAAAAAAAAAAAAAAAGCCAACTTAAAAAGAACAAGAAAGAAAAAGAAAGGTGGAAATGGAGGGAAATACGTAGGAGCCATTGAAAGAAAACAGGACAAAATGGAAAAAAAAAACGGGAGCTAAATCATTGCTGGAAAAAAGTAAAGATAAAGTAAGTAAAATTGACTGCTGCTCCGAGTGTCTGCTACCGCAGGGGGTTAATGGCAGCGCCGTTCGATCTAAAAGAAAAGACTTTTGTCTAGCACAGGAGGAAAAACTCAGGCCTGGATCAATGCAAGATATAATGAACACATTTCCCAGTGGGACGCCACCGGTGGCTGTGGCGATGAAATGATTATAGCTTCAGAAATGCATTCAGGTCTTAGCTGCTCGTGGGTTGAAAAATAGCTCTGAAATGATAAATCCAGTCAAGAGAATCAATTAGGCAGTCCCCCCGGAGAAACGGAGGGCCTGGCGACTCAAAAAATCCAACTGGATATGATGGTTGATACAGATAATGCATGTCTATCAGTCCCGCCCACGTGATGTGACAGGAGGTGTGAGAGCAGAGGTATTTTCCTCTCAATTACCATCTGAAGAGTTTTCCAAAGATGGAGGCAGGGCAGATGGTACGTGCAGCACCGTTTGTTTTCATTTTGCCTTTTCTCCCAGGCAGAAAAATAAAAACATGGAGATTTTTTTTTTAAACTGCCTTTCTTTCTGAAATTTTTAAAGCACCCAAACAGATTCTGATGTCTGCTTCTTTACATTCTGTCATTAAACGCATCACCAAATCCACCCAACCGATGCTGCAAATAATCCTAATCCTAAAACATTGCTTAGATAATTACATTTCTGTTTTCTGTTATGTTTTCTGCCACAGGGTCATGTGAAATTCTCAGATTTGCCTCTTTTTCCTGAAGCATCACCAACTGCATGAATTATTCGTTGGTTTATTGCCTATTATCCTAATTTCCAAATAAGTGAATCATCCTTTTTAATCAGGGTAACATAAAATCAATCAGTGACTGCAGCTGAGGGGGAAAAAAACCTTTTAAAGGAAGAAAAAAAAACCCAAGATCAATTATCTGCAGTATTTGTAGATGACATGTTAACCTAATTAGAGGTAACTTATACACTTCACCAGTTCACTCTCCTCTTCCAGACTGTGATGGCTTCAGATAAAATGTTTGAGTAATGACCCATGTACAGACGGGTCAGGTAGAGGTGTGGACGGACTGAATGAAACACATGACAAGAAGCAAAGGAAGGAGCAAGTAAAAAAAAAAAAAAAATGAGATGGGGAAGAAGTGACTGTGTTTAAGGTGACAGAAGTGCCACAGCCAGTTGATTAAGAGTCAATAACCAGCCTCTACCTGTGTGTGTCAGACACATTAGGGTCTACCCATTACCCAAACAGCCCATTTGCCAAATGGGCCTTGACAGAATTCAGCTGAGTCTCTGATGCTTCAAATATCTGCCTCAGAAACAAGTGAACCCTGTTGTCAGTTTCCTTGAAAACATGTCTTACTTACTCTCTCATATCTCTCTGTTGCCTGTTCTTACTGGAACAATGGATAAAGAAATGGTCCCTGCACCAGTAACACAGGTCACTCACATCATAATTCCATCATCACTGCAGGGTGAGGGTAGGCTGCAGATCAATCAGGCTGTTATCTCAGCAACTGGTTTATTTTTAGTTCTGCCCATGTTCTCTGGCATGTTCTCCTGAGTGGTGGCCGTGCCAAACATCAGAATTATTCCAACAAGCCGGAGTTTTACATGGACGAATATATTTCCTTGATTTATTGACGGAGGCCCCGCGGTTCACTCCTCTCCTCAAGGACACAGGAATTGAGCCACATTCTTATGATTGCTGGCCAATTGATTCTCCTGAGCGAGCCACAGGGAATTCAGAGAGGTATTTGAACACTTTTACTTGGAAAAAGTAAAGTACATTTATGCTTAGTTATACTGGAAAAATCTCTAAAAATGTTTATGATTGTCTGACAGATTTGCAAGTTATTTAAATAAACTATTGTCTTCTACAACAATTTATTAAAATAAAAAGAGAAAGAAATCAAATAAAATGTAACAAATATGCCTCCTACTCCAACACTTACTGTTGAACTGGGCGTATTGGTGCCATATCCTGAGGAAGGTAGAGAAGCCAAAGACCAACGACGGCCATCAGCCCTGAGGACACATGCACAGAAATTAGAACGACACTTTAGACTAACAATACAAATAACTACCAGTACGACCCACTCTGATGATAAGACTCTGTTTTGATCACAAAATCAGCCTATTTGGGTTTTTTTTTTCCTTCGTTTCTCTCTGACCTTCATCAGTCACTCCACTTGCTGCCTGACTGACGAGGAACACAATTCAAAACAAAATTCCACCTCATCTCATTCATCTCAACCAGCTGCCACCACTGACGTCGCATTGTGACTCAGCAGGAGCCCAACTGGCCGAAAACAAGGCAGAAGCAGGCAGGTTGTAGGTTAGATTGCTCCCTGAAGAGTTCCGCCGCCTCTTTGTTTGAGCGTATGCGTGTGTTTGTGTACAGCGGGGTTAAAAAAAAAGCCCCGTCGACAGTCCCCCCTCAGCTCTAATAATACTGCATGCGCGACTTGTTAGGTGAAGATAAGAGGATACCAACCTGCGAGAAGAGGCGAAGGAAAAGTGGGCGGGTCCGCTTGGTGAGAAGTTGCGCGGGCTGTCCAAAGGACTGCTTCCTGTTAAAGCGCATGCATATAGACACAACACAACGCAAAAAAACACAGACGGTGAGTGACTTGTGTGTCCTTCAGTATCTGGCATCTTTCAGATTTAGTGTGCGTGTGTGTTCAGGTTGCGTAAATCAGGAAATGAGATGATAGCTCTTTAGTTCAAAGTTGTTGGAAATTGCTCTAAACAATACAAAACAGATGCAGCTAGAAAAAGTTGTGTCATCAACTACCAGATTCAAATAAATTGTATAATCCCTCAATTTATAGACAGATGAAGCACGGTTTGCTCCACAGTGGGGCTCTGCGTCCTACATGTCCCACTAACACACTGACCGATGTGTCCAGGCAGTGGAGAGTGCGGCCTTGGCAGGGTGGGAGAGGTGCTGGTGAGAATGAGGCTTTTCCGGTTACTGGTCCTGCAACTGCAACACGCAGAGAACAAAGATCAGCTCAGTATTTATCTGCATTTAATTGGCAGCTCCATTAATACCAGAGAGAGGCTAGCTGGCGCAGACGTCAGTGAGTAAGCCTTCGCTTAATGGAAACACTGCGTCTTTGTTTGCGTGTGCGTGGATGGGTGGGTAGCAGACTAGAATATGAGACTTTATTGACATCCGCCCACCCACAGGGTACACAGGGTTAAGTACCCAAGCAACGTGAGATTTTTAATTTCCTATAGGTGGAAGCTTTCGATGACCGTGCAGTATAACAGGAGTGACGAGGCTGTGGAGACAAAAGGGGGGGGGACAGTACCAGTGATGATGTGTGCAGACCATAAAGAGCAACTGGAACTACTGGCCCATAAAAGGCTTCAATCTGCCTCCAGTTTGACAGCTGTTAATATAACTCTGGTCCAAAGTGAAGAGGCCGTTTGTTGGCGTTCATTTCAAGCTGCTCATATCTCTTTCCTGCTCGTTCGCCATCTTCAGATTTTGCAGAACACAACCTCATTCGATGCAAATAAGCTTTGCTCTATGTTGCATCAACCGGCTGGCTGGCCGCGCTGGTGCAGAGGATGAAGCAAGTAAAAACAGCCACCAAGCCAAAGCATCTAGCTGTAGTCCTCCCCACTGGTCTATAATCTATATCGACATCTTCCAGTCCTACCACATCCTCCCTGAGAGGACCTCGTATCTCACTCTGGGCAGGGTTTGATCAGCAGCGGCGTGCCTCTGTGAGCACCAGCTAAGAGGAGCTTGTACTCACTCTTGCAGAACAGAGGAGGCCCATATTTAAATATTTAAGGGAAATGCATTAGCTTTGGTTGGAGGGCTGGCTTCAAAGCCTCCTTGGTACAGCACTCACATTATCAGACCAGAATAACACGATGACAAGGTGACGTTATAGCATGTGAAGTTGCTCATGCGTCACACTTCACTCTCCTTTCCAATAATGGACCCAAACCTGCCAATTGCACAGCAATTGCCTCTCTGCACTTTTTGAAATCCCTTTTCCATATTACATGCTACTGAAATACAGGCGAGATTCGCTCCAGAACCTTCTCTTTGATTCATGACTTATCGCGCCAACGGTGGGCTGATTCCCCAAGTCAACCATCAAGGGACTACGTTCTTCTTCAAGGTTTGTGTCTTCATTGCAGTGAAAGGATTTAATGACATATTCTGCCTTTTGATGGCTTTCTCCTGCGCTGGCTCTTGATGACGAGTCACATTCTCTTCCTCTTAAAATTCTATATAAAAGAAAAACCTAAAACCAACCTCCTCTCTTACTCCCTGAAGTCACCTTCTAAAGTGTGGAATATAAAAGTGTCAAAAATCAAAACTTTTTTTCAGAAATGCAAAATCTCTCGCAGCTGCTACACATCATTAAAGGAATCCTGCAAAAGGGCAACTTAAGGAGATGAGAGTACGTCGTTGCCACCATAACAGATTATTACCAGATACGTAGATGTGCTCAAAAAATCACTGACATCATAAACACACTATGATAGAAAACACGGTGACATTTTAAATAAAATCAAGGCGATCAAAGGCAAACGGATCTAAACACTATCTCACCTTGCAGTGAACCACAACAGTGAGTCAATGTATGCTGACGTGTCTTAGCCAAAACAGTGTTTTTCTGTTTGTGTGGGAGCCATTTTGTCTCTAATCCATCATAATCCAACATGTGATCCATCATGCAGGCTCAATCTATGTGTGACAGAGGTGTAGTACCCAGGTGTGTGATGTTGTCAGTCAGACGGAGCATGATTCACTGGGGGTCAAAAGTGCATGTTGCCACGGTGGGATCATCAGAGACATCTGTAAGTGAGAAGCTATTATTATGTGAGAGGCAGAGAGCACGGAGAAACAACATCAGCCGTGTTGACAGAGACCGTCCTACTGATGCAAGCACGTCTGCGTCTGCTTGTTTGTATATTTGGTAATTCAGGCATCAAGCTTTAATCATACATAAGGATATGTGCCTCACAAAAATATGTTAATGGCTTCTTCCCTGACAGTGAAATGACTCAGCAGACAGCCAGTGTTAGCATCTAACTGGAGTCACGCTAATGTGGCCGCTAGTTTTCAATGCAGAGATGCAGAGGAAGGATGGGTACAAGAGATTGAATTTATAATACTAATGAATGCCACGTTTTGATTTGGGGTTGTTTTGGAAAATTATTAAACGTACTGAAGTGAAACATTGCATGGTGACAGGAGGAATGAAGTCAATGAGGTACCTGCGTGTAGGTGACCGTTGGAGCATCATAAATATGGGTCAAACAACAGCCTCCGTCTGCTCCCACTGATGATAGCAATGGCTCCGTGTGGATGGAGGGAGGTCAGGGGTGTAAACTGTGCTAATGACTCATGCAAAAGCTTTGACCAACAATTATTCCCCTCAAGGATTTTAACTGGTACTGGGCTATTAGCCCCTCTCTCTCTCTCTTTCTCTCTCTCCCTCTCTGACACACACATGCACACACAATAACTTCCTGTGGAAAAAAAACACGTGCACAGTGTTGTCTCTAAACTCTGACTCAAACCTGTTCCAACTGATTTGCACTTTACAGTATTACAGCAACACCAACAGTGCAGATCTCATGTCTGGTGTCGATTCTTACTCATAACATACGAGTTACAACGGAGCCAAGTCAGCGGACTCGACAAGAATTCCACGGGCATTAATGCTAACTCCTTGCACACTCAAAGTCAATTCAAAAACACTTTATTTATCCATAGGGGGAATTTAAAAAGCCCCTCTGACTGCTGGTTTGAGAATCACAATTTAATAAACACATGAAGACAGCTGCGCCGCTCAGTAAAGCGTATCCAGCTTGCAGATACTTTCCTTGTAAAAGCTTAAAACAGTGCTTTTCTACTTAGCAATAATAACTCATATTTACATGTTAACTGTGGGTGGCGTGTGTGTGTGTTTGTTCTGTTGGATGATTACTGATTATTCATTTGCAAGCAGATCTGAGGCTTTGACAGATGTGAGTGAGCATCTGCATGTTTAATGTGATTTATATAGCAGAATGTTAACTCTCTCTCTCATTGTGTGTGTGTGTGTGTGTGTGTGTGTGTGTGTGTGTGTGTGTGTGTGTGCGCTCGCGTGCGCGTGTGTGTGTTTGCCCAGCGTCCTTTTCAGTCCTAAGTGCTGACTCACATGGTTGAGGACATCAGAGCTTCCTAATGACACACCCTTGATCATCCATGCTCACTTCCTGTCTAATCACCCCCCCTTTCATTGCTAAGACAATTATACGAGATTAAAAAAAAAAAAACACTTTTGATTTCTATCATGAAAGTGTGACCACACAGCAGTAAAACAAATGTGGAAAAAACAAGCTTTACAGTTTTACAAGAGAAAATAGTGAAAAGGTGACAGACAAAAACCCAATAGCAATAACTGTACAAAGCAGTGATAAAGGGGTTGTTCTATATTTAGAAAGACGGTATCTTAAAGTGGGACAAATGCAAAAATGCAAAAAAAGCAAGAAAATAGGGTATGTCTAGGAAGACCGAATGTCACAAACAGACCAAATTATATTACTTCCCAGTTAATGGCCCAATTCCTTCCCAATTCCACTCCAAAGTCACATGTTTCTGATGACACTAAAAACTAATATCTTGTAATGATTGTATCTTTTAGACTTTACCAGTAAAACATTTAGGAATTATAGTTATAAAAAAAATAATTTAAAAAGCGTATTTATAGTAAAGAAAGACTAAAGAACAGTCAATTACAATGTACTGATTAAAGGTAAAATAAAATGAGACAAAATGAAATACACCAATAATTCATTAGTAGCCCAGCTAAGCTCTGTGGTTTACAAGCTTTCCTAAAAGTGGTCTTGGGACACATCCTAAAGCAGAGTGCAGTGCACGGTAAAAATAGATTTAAGTGCCATCGCCTCGCTCCTGTCAGAGGTGTTGTCACATGTCCTGCCAAAGTGTGAATGTGTCCTCTCGGCCAAAGATGTGAAAGAGTGAAGACCCTTCAGGATCTTTCGGCATCTGGCACTGTGTGTGTGTGTATGTGTGTGTGTGTATGTGTGTGTGTGTGTGTGTGTGTGTG
>BJFM01000290.1:157876-177397 GCA_016586285.1 Arothron firmamentum | reverse complement strand
CTGAAGAAAATGTCACAATTGAGATAAATAGATTTCTTTTTATTATTATCAGATTTTGCCTGCATGGAAATTATGATTAGTCACCTGATGGCTGACTTTTACATCATGGATCCCAGGCTATCATTGCTATAATGGTAAATGATTTTTTTCCCCAAAACACTTAAGGAAAAAAAAACAAACTGAAGTATTTTGAAATAATAACTCATCCATTAAGGGGTTGATTTTAGGTGGAAAAACATCATTGTTTGCTAATGGCTGCGTATCCAGCTCCAAATTTATGAAGTTGCCAGTATTATTTACTGAACAAAAACACAAACGCAACACTTTGTTTTTGCTCCCATTTTTCATGAGCTGAACTCAAAGGTCTAAAACATTTTCTATATACACAAAAGACCCATTTCTCTCAAATATTGTCCACAAATCTGTCTAACTCTGTGTCAGTGAGCTCTTCTCTTTTGCTGACAGGGGTGGCAGATCAAGGTGCTGATTAGACGGCGTGAATGTTGCTCAGGTGAGCCTCAGACTGGCCGTTATGAAAGGCCAGTCTGAAACGTGCACTTTGATCACACAGATCAACGCAGATGCCACAGATGTTGCAGGTTTTGAGGGCGCGTGCAATCGGCATGCTGGCTGCAGGAATGTCCACCAGGGTTGTTGCCCCTGAATTGAATCTTCATTTCTCTACCATAAGCCGTCTCCAGAGGCGTTCCAGGGAATTTGGCAGTACATCCAACCGGCCCCACAACCGCAGACCCCGTGTAACCACACCAGCCCAGGACCTCCACATCCAGCATGCTCACCTCCATGATCGTCTGAGAGCAGCCGCCCAGACAACAATCGGCTTGCATAACCAAAGAATTTCTGCACAAACTGTCAGAAACCACCTCAGGGAAGCTTGTCTGCATGCTGGTGGTCCTCATCGGGGTCTCCGCCTGACTGCAGTCCGCTGTTGTAACTGACCTAAGTGGGCAAACGCTCACATTCCATGGCGTCTGGTATGTTGGAGAGGTGTTCTCCTCACAGATGAATCCCGGTTTTCACTGTTCAGGGCAGATGGCAGACAGCGTGTGTGGCGTCGTGTGAGTGAGAGGTTTGCTGATGTCAGTGTTGTGGATCGAGTGGCCCATGGCGGAGTTATGGTATGGGCAGGCGCATGTCATGGACAACGAATACAGGTGCATTTTATGGATGGCATATCGAATGCAAAGAGATACCCTGAGGAGATCCTGAGGCCTGTTGTTGTGCCAGTCATCCACGATCATCACCATCATGTTGGAGCATGATCATGCACGGCCCCGTGTTGCAGTCTGGAAGCTGGAAACATCCCAGTTCTTGCATGACCAACATACTCACCGGACATGACACCCACTGAGCATCTTTGGGATGCTCTGGATCTGCGTACGCGACAGCGTGTTCCAGCTCCTGGCGATACCGGCAAGGTCACACGGCCATTGACGAGGAGTGGACCAACAAGTGACAAGACATGGACAAACGTGACTATGAACAAATCAACACGAAGACATGAGCAAACGTGACTATGAACAAGACAAAGACGAACGTGACTATGAAGAAAACGATACGAAGACATGGGCAAACGTGACAATGAACCAGAATCCAAAAACACGGGCAGACGAGGCTGTGAACAAGACAGTCAGGACGAACCAGCAGTGAGCACCGGCTGCCAGCCTCCTTTAATCGGCCACTGATGGGCTGATCAGCCGCAGCCGTGTGCTCACTGCTGGAGCCAGGGGGACAAAAAACACAACACAAGGGGGGGGCCAGCGAGCCGGATCCTGACATTATTTGAGAGAAGTGTCTTTTGTGTATATAGAAAATGTTTCAGCTCATGAAAAATAGGAGCAAAAACAAAAGTGTTCAGTGCACCGTTCTTCACTGTTAACAATAAAAAAAATAATCCCTCAGTAAATCAGTCCTAAGGTTTCACTTTCATGTGAGACCTGTCTCAAGCAACACTAATGAGGTCATTTGGGAAGAGCTAATCAGATCCTCATGGGTCTTAATGGGCGTCTTGCATGTGCCGCAGCCCCATCAGGTGAAAAATGAGGACCCACTTATCAGCATGTCTGGCGTCTCGAGCACATTTAGGCTGCGCTGCTTTACTTATTAATAAGGCATATTTAATGAACATACATGAATTTTACATGTTTTTTTTGTCATTAGCTGCTTGGCAGATTCTAGGGAGAAGAGTCAAATGCGTATAAACCTTATGGGGCAACTACTGAACGAGGCGTCTTTCTTTTTGTTGATGTTTCACCTTCCGGATGACGTCATCCTTTTTGGAGATGTCCCTGGACTCATCAGACTGACTCAGCTGTTCACACAGACCCAACTGCTGTGCACGTGTGTTCACGTGCACTGCAACATATTTGAGACCTCAGCTTTAGATTTTCAGAGATTTTAGTGATCAATCCATTTCTGATTTTAAATTTTAATATATTTAGAGTTCAGCACCGGCTTGAATCCCCACACCTCCACCTCCACCGCCACGGCTGTAATTTTCACTTCCTCCTGCTCTCTCCTGTTCAGAGCTGCCATCTTCTCTTTGTTCCCACTCCTTCAAGTGGGTCTCACACTCGACTGCGGTGCTAAAAGCCCGAGTCTGTGAAGGGGAGCCTCTCTAAATAAAATAGTGACACAGTCTGCGTTTCATCCTTTGCGTATGGTGGTCAGATGGCCCACACTATGTAAAGCAGCTCCATTCAGTAGCATTTATTAGTGTACATTACTTTAAAGCTTAAAATCCCAGCTTGAATAGAAATGCTCAGGATCTTATTTTGATGGTGGATGTGCCCTGTGGGTGATGTGAAGTCAAATATTCTGCCCTTGGATAAAAATCTCCTTTTAACACTTAAATGGATGGAAGTGACGCATCGACCAACATTTACCAAATTGGACATTTTGAAGACTGGATGAAGCCCACTGACACTGTTGTAAAAGGACCCAGGGTGCACCACACACATTCACCACTTTACTCACACACCACCTTCAGCTGCAATCTTTGAAAGTTTTCTTTGTTTTTATGGAGAGCATTTTTTTTCACCTTATCATCCCTCATCAGTGAAGTGCAGTTAACGTTCATATAGCTAAATAGTCAAACTCAGGATGTGTAATTCATTCACTAGCCTCTTGTCTGTCAGCACAAACTGTCATTTGTTTTTGTGTCAAAGTGTCAAATGCACTGTGTCTCCTTGTAGTTTTACAGTTAAGATGTTCAAATGGGGTACTGTGTTATCGTTAATAACGTACATTTTACTTGTCTGTGAAGGTTCTCATTCATCCAGGTCATAGTTATCCAAGGTTAGATTTTGTAGGCAACTGGACTTAGAAAGGTTGATCTTGAAGACATTTCGCCTTCAAGATCAACCTTTCTAAGTCCAGTTGCCTACAAAATCTAACCTTGGATACATTTTACTTCAATTTATATGTGGAATTTTAACGATATAGTCACGTTTTTGTACATTATTAATGCAGATGCTTTTTTCTCTGACAGCTGTATACATGAATGAATATCAAGCACTAAAACACTAAGAATCTGATGTAAACATTTAAAAAAAATGCTGTACTGACTTACAGCCTGAAGATTTTCAGATAGTGATGATGAATGCACGTTTTCTAAAAATAAAACTGAAAGTATCATTCATTTATTCTATGAACATGCACTTTGTATAGTAGAACTGGAGAATTTTTCAACTAAATTTAAGTAACTTTCATATTATTCTTAAATTCAAAACGTCCAAAGCAACCCCGTTATTTTTCTTTACTTTTTAATTAGATTTTGAGTCTACCAAGTAACAATTTTAAAAAAAAATCCTTATAAGGTCATCAGTTTTATTTACTGACATCCAGAAGCCTGCAACGTTTGTACGTCTGGCGCCCTCTAGCGATATATAAAGTTAATTCCATTTAAACCAACGCAAAAGAGTGGAAAATGTAGTCTTTATAATTTGATAAGCTTTCATTCATTCAACAATTTCACATCATTTAAATAAAACCATTATGAAATCATGGTGTTTGTTTAAAAGCAAAGGAGAGAATGATCAGAGTACCCTTTATAGAGGTCTTCTATTCTGACGATTGAGTATACCAGTCTCTATAGACAGATTCACAAGTCTGTTGTCATAAGTGTAACACAAATACTTATGAGAAAAAGTCTTTAAAGCCTAAGAATCAATGAGTGGACGAGTGGCCAAAATCTCAAAGGTCAGTGACGTTTCATCTGCTGGTCAATGTGAGATTGTCTTTAATGTGACAAGAGCTTTTTCCCGAACCTTTCAAGTCTTTTTTTTCCCTTCAACACACACAGAGAGGGCACTGACTTATACAGGGTGTCACGCACATGAAAGCACACACACACACACACACACACACACACACACACACACACACACACACACACACACACACACACACACACACACACACACACACACACACACACACACAAGTCAGAAAAGCATCTAATCAATAAGGCAACACAGAAGCTCAGAAGATCACATGCTATCTGGTCAAACAAATTAAACCAAGACGAGCAAGCTCTACAGGCAAGCTTCTGTATTTTGAGTTTGTCCGATTCAAACGAGCAGTTCATTCACAAAAATCTTTGTGTGTCCTCAGTGGAGAATAAGCAATGTAATCCAGTTAGAGCAGTTAAAAGACGGTGTTAAAAGAAACTGGGACGATGTGTAACGACATGAGGGATTAGAAGCCTATTGACCCCCGGTGAGACGCGACACCACAGAGCTCCAGTACCTGGCACGAGGAAGCCACCGCTGACGCAGACCCTTTTATGTTATAACCTATATCTTATACTGAAAGACTGTTTTCGCTCAAATAGTTGAGAACGATCAAATAATGATTGGCATTTTAGACAGCAAACAACAGAAATGCCCCCTTCTTCATTCTAAAACTGCAGATATTTGATATTTTTGAGGAATTAGGGAGCTGTCATCTGTGAATTCATCACAAACCTCATCTGCTCGTCGCAGATTCGTCACAATAACTTTATTTATAAATGAACTTTGACCGGATCCTTGATGTGCTCGGCCTGCAGGAACAAACGACATGTTGTACATCCAGACTGTGCAGAGGTGCCAGAGTCTGGGATCACGGTGACTTCTGCTGGCAGGCCTTTGGTAACGATTACAGCCCTTAAGATGGAAAAAGTCAGTCCCTGCCAGGGATCAGCCTGTCCTCTATTTACGTCACCTCACGTGCACCTTGTTCCTCACTGTCAAATAGAAACATGGCTGGTATTTGGGCAATAAACTGCTTCATTTTTTCCCTTCACTTCATACCAGAAACTGAATTATTACCAGAAGGTGCATGTATATGTGTGGTAAATTTAGATGATAAAATAATAGCGATAATGATCTTCTCCAGTACTACATCTTGGCAGTATTGTTGCTGTTTTCTCAACAGTAGTTCAAGTATGGAAATATTTTGATTCATAAACTGTTCTTTCATTCATTATGGAATGATAGCGTGTTGAGATAATAGAATTAAAGTAGACGCTCTTTGGCAGAAAGACATTGCCATTTTATCCTTCATCTGGCTTTAGTTCAACATTAATCCCATTGACGCAGTAGGCGGCCAGGTCACTCAGCGGGATTAGACGAGGAGCTCAGGGGGAGGTTTATAAATGGAGGTGAAAGAACAGATCAGGGACGGAATCAGACAAGAGAGAACAGAAGCGCAGACACCTCCTGCTGAGACCGCCTAACCCAGACCCAGGCCACAGCATAGCAGCATGAACGTGGAGACCGTGGTCCAGACAGCATCCGCCACCGCTTCCCTGGACAGGGAGGCTTTACCCAGAAGAGCCCTGAGGGTGACCCCCAGAGGAGCATCGTCTCATTTTGTCGGGAGCTCCATTATGATCCTGTCCTCGTTTGCGGTCTCCACTCTGGCAATGAACTGTGGGAAGAAAATCCAGGAGTCCAAAAGAACAAACCTAATGTGAACAAGCCGGAGCAAAGATGGATATGCCTTAAAAAAAAAAAAAATCAAAAACAGGCAAGTCATCAATTTATTAATTTCTTGTAAATGTTTTGTAGCATGGAGCCAAATTGTAATTGATGTGTTCGTTTCCTGTGTTTATGTTAGAGAAACACCTGATGACGCAACAGATCAGCATGGAGAGAACACTGTGCTGACTTCAGATCAGCCGCCAAGATCAATGATAGCGCATCAAATGTTTTTTTTGTTTTTTTTAAAAGGATAATTCAGTTACACTTGTTCTTAAAAATGGGAACATATGCAGTAATTCATCAGACTTCAACCTATTTACCTCATGGCAGCATTTGGTCGCGCAGTGTCAGCTTTGAGCCTGGACCAAAAACAAACAAGTCAAGTATGAGTGTCTGCTGCTGACAGCTCAGGTCTAACTAAATGAAATATTTTGTATTAGTGAAACAGTGAAAAGTGTATTTAGAGCAAATGTCTTCAAAGTGTCATTAAAAATCTAATTATGTTGAGAGATGTGACTTTGTTGAGAAATATGGAGAATTTTGTTCCTGGAGGTTGGTGTGTTTTATCACACCACCTAGAGGGGGAAGCACATGCATACAAGGCTTCAGCACCTTGCAACAAAATCTAAATTGCTTTCATGTGATTGTTTTATTAAAGTCCATCAAGAACACAGTTTTAAAGAGCATTTTTGTCTGAATGAAAAAATGATATACAAACCTGACATATTATGACAGAACATTGTTTGAAATTTACAGTTTTTGTATCTGGAAATGCTTTCAATTCCACCAGTATGTGGGAGAGACTCATCTGTGTGTGTGTGTGGGGGGGGTGCGTCTGAAACACAGAGAATCCTCTTCTGTTGTCTTCAGAGTGTGTTGAGACTCTTCAGCCTCCTATCACTGAAGAATCGGTGTGTCCGGTCAGTAGAATTTTGGTTGCCTCCTCCGGCTGCTGCGCTGAAATAGGACAACATGGACCTGTTGTTCTGTCGCTGTGCTGCTCTCTCTCCACTTTCCTCATCATCATCATCCCTGAGGAGAGAGAAAACAGGACTGATTTATCCTTTCTGCTGTTTCACATTCATTTCTTCAAGTCAAAGGATTTGCCGGTTCATTAAGTGTGAAAAGGAAATCAAACTGAATGTCTTCTTACACACCAACTCTTGCAAATGTTCCAGAGTTGAAACTTGTGTCAACTGGTCCTTTTGCCTCTCGCATTCTTCTCACACAAATACACGCAAACATTTTGTTTTTTGCAAAATTGACTTTTTTCAGAATTAGTTATAGTTATTGATCATTATCAGACTTGATTTTGTGACATTAATCTTCAAATCTTTATGCCAACAGAACATTAGTAGTAATAATAAAGCTATTTAAATGATTTACATTAAATGCTTAACAAACTAAAGTGAGCAACAGCAGCCACTTCATGAGCAGATTAGCATTTTTGACTCATATAGTTAGAATCAAACAGTGTGGTGACAGATTAGCGTTTTTGGCCAGCTGCCGATGCTTTAACAGCTTGGCAGCAGTGCCAAATAAACGTTTAAGAGAGTGTTTATTACGCGCAGTGACGTGCCGTCAGGGGAGGCAGGAGAGGTCGTCATGAAAAGAAAAAAATATGTAAAATGAAAAAAATCAATTAAATGGTTGTATTTATATAGTTGTTTGCACCATAAAGTCATTTTCCATTTAACTTGACCAGTTTTAGATAATTTGTTATTAAAGTCGCAGGATTTTCATATTTACCGGCATTCAGCTACTCCAGTGAGACCTGAAGTGAGGCACCAGCCACTGAGCCTCACTTTGGATTGTGCAATGACTCAGCTGACTGTGCTGGCATGTCCTAGTGAGACCGTATCGTTGTCAATATGAAGTAAATTTTCAGAGTTTAGCTGATGTATATAATACACAATGTAGTGTTTTTTTGTCAACAACTATGTGTGGAAAGCGTTTCTTATGCTGAGCGAACATAAAAATAGGCACTAGGTGGGGCACGCAGTTCTCCTGGCTCACAGGAGAACTGTGGGGGCGCTAGTGATCCCAAGGATTCTTGTTGTGACTCAGCGGCTGCAGAGTAAGTAACAGGACACTGCTATACTGCGGCCAATTAAGAGTTAGCAATAAGTGCAGTCTTTATTTTTTCCATTCGCCTGGCCTAACTAACAAGTTATCAATGCTTTTGTTCAGAATGAGCAGTGGATGGACTTTATTTATAAGTAAATGTAAAAACAGAATAATGCTTTTTTTTTTTTATTAAATGTGCTTTTTTTGTGCTACAGTTTGTATGTGTAAAGAATGCTGATAAGACATTTTAAATATAATCCATTAACTTCTGCCAATCAAATATTGGATAAATATAAATAGTAAATAGTCTGTAGGGTTTACGTGGGTAAATCTGATTGTGATGACGTCAGCGCCTCACCATCCACGAACCTCACCGCACGTCACCGATTACACGTAATTTAAAATAGTATCAGGCATTGCAAATGATCAAACTGTGAGCTCAATAAAAAAAAAAACCACCCAGTTTGGGAAGGTGCACTCCATCTTAAATAGAACTATTAATCTTCTTTGGATGAATAAATTACTTACCAATGGACAGTGACTCCTTTGCTGTCCATTAAGGTTTGGGCAGTGCTCCAGCTAAATCGAACAAACTGGGGGTATCCAAACACAGGGTCAAGATACCTGAGGAGCCAGGCTTTAGTTTTGGGGTCTGAAAAGAAGGAAAGTAAAATATCAGGCAGAGAGTCATTTTATTCATCATTTGTGTCTTCATATTAGCGTTTAGATGGCACATGTGGAATCATCAAGGACGCTGCTGATACCGTTGGGGTATCCTGAGCCATAGTCTGTATCAAACTCTCCCAGCTCCTCTGCAAACCTCCAGTGTTTGACAGCATGGTCTCTGGCCACCTGAACGGCACAGATTGAACAACAGTTAGAATGCGGAAAATGTTAAAGCTAGCACTAGATGAATGGATGGCTAGATATTTCTAACATTTCCTTGATAATATTCATTTTCTGAACATTTAACACACAAATGTATCATCTGCAACCTGTTCATCTTCACACATCAGTTCATTATCATAACAGCCCTCCAAAAACAAAGTAACAGCAATCCAACCTAACAAGTAAATGCTTAGAATATACTGAAAACATGTGATAAAGGGGGTTTCTGGTCACTAACCTTGGCACAGATGCTGGCTGCACTGACGATGGGAAACAACGAGTCAGCCTTTGGCCTCACCGTCACATTAATACCAGGGAAGATCTTTGAGAGTTTGTCCTCGTACTTGTCTGCTGGTCCAACTGTGTCTACAAACACCTACGAATCAGTAAGACAAGAGAGCATGAAAATAAGATTTAAGAACATTTTTCTTGTATCGAATGTAATTTTAAAGACTGGATAGTTCCCCTTAAACAGATGATTATGTTATTATCAATTAACTTGTCTTAAATTTACTAAACAAAGCATATAATCTGGAAAAAAAATACATGCATAACAATGTGGACAAAATCAATTATGTCTCAAACAAATAACCCCGTCACATTAAATGTGTGCAAGTGTCAGAATTACTTGTCCACATACCTCTTTAAGCTGGACTCCACTGTCCACAGCATACTGAACAAGACCAATTGCTGTGTCGTGTGAGAGGGCATTTAGGTTGTATTTTGTCCTAACAAAAGCAGTCAATTACTACTGTGGGAAAATACACTGCATAAATCTGTGTGTGAGATTTTGCATCAGATTTTTTTTTTTTAACAATTTGCGTCAGATACCGCTGTAACATGCTGGTAGAGATGGTATTTGGTGAGAGGACCTGCAGAGCCCAGCCAATATAACTCTTTGCTTCATCCAGCTTTTCAAAAAGTGCCTCTCTTTCTGCCTCAGTTAGAGTCTTTGAATCTGATAACAGAACACACATGTTAAAATAATTCATTACACTGATCATATTACTTGTGTGTTCTTTAATGTTCGAATGCAACTTTCTTTACCTGCTACTTTCAAATCCTTCAGCTCCTGCTTTTTGGAAATTGGACAGAAACATATACCATATACCATAGGCCCTGGAATTAATTCATTAATTGTATGAGTGCCATATTTTATTTACATTCAAACACACATTATATAACGTGCCAGGGCACATAAAAAAGTGGTCGCATAATAAAAGCACTTTTAAAATTCCCATACCCAGAACGGGCCCTCTGCCGGCCTCATCAATGCCCAAACAGCAGTCTTCAGTCCGGCATATGTCTGGGATCTGAGAACTTAGCCGACAACTTACAGAGTTGTCTGATTCGAATGGGCTGAGGTCCATGAGGGAAGGCTACAAAGGAAAAGGACACAAATATTCATGCAACGAACTTAAGAAACAGAAACTGCCGTGGTCTGAAACACAGAAAGTTATGGCAAATTACAACGACTGAATGTATTTGTGATATTTACTCCATGGCTATACGGGTACAAATGTTAGCTAGTTTTTAAAAAAGCAAGTGCAAGAAAAAAAAAAGGTCAGGTAATTAGCTACGTAAACAGCAATTCCGAACTGCACTTTACCGTTACAAAAATGTTACAATACAACTGGAAAAGGTAAAGTCTTACATATTTGTCAAGAATGTAGAATTGTGTCGAAAATAATAACTGTGGATTTGGCGCCCCGGCGGAGACGTCAGAGATTTTCTTCTTCTTCTTCTGGGTGTAGGTAGAGCAGACGCATCAACTGTGTAATGCTGCCGCCTACTGTTCACTACTCATCTGTTCTGTCGTCATTGGTCCATTTTCTCGAACACATTCCAGTATTGTACTGAGATAAGTCAGTTTCCTGATATAAAATGATTGAAAAATGATTCTACAATACTGTTACTATCGTCGTTTTCTATATAATTTCTCCTTCTCTACCATCAACACCCTAATGTACTGTGACTCTTAGTAGCAAAGCCTCCTCAAACCCTCGACGTTCCATTTGGTAGATAGTCTGCAAGATTTGTCAGTTATGCATATCTTTGAATTTTATATACGTCTAAATGTTTCATAGATGTTGTTTTCCTTGACCAGCTTTCTTAGTCAGTAGACAGCCAGTTCCATTCACGTAACACAGAATGTAAAAATGTAACTTTAAATAAGAATGATCATATCAACAGTTTAAAGAAAAAGGTGAAATAATCTGGAAAGGGGAAACCTTGGTGTTAGAGGAGTTCAGGACAAATGAAAATAAGTAAATAAGTAAATTCAAAGAAATAAAATAAAATATATTTGGCAAATAATCTAAGAGCACAAAACACATACACAGGAAATGTAAAATGCTCCTGCACACAAATAAAATGTACATAAAATAAATAAGGGGGCACATAATGAGAACAGTAATGATGACTTTTTCAAATGCAGCAATAAAAATTGAATTCATAAATTATAGAGTTAACACATGTCTATTTTATGTATGTATTTTATGTCTATTTTGTGTAATTCATTATTATGCTTAGTTCTCCAACTTGTTTATTTGTTCCATTTCCACTTTTTAATCTATTTTAGTTATTTCTATTTCTATCCTAGCACAAAACTCTACCCTTTTAGTATCCATACACTAAGTGTAACTATATGGGACGTAAAAACTCTTGGAAAATTGATTCTCTCTGATGATTGTCAACCCTTTATTCAGAAGATAACCTTGTGCATTATTACATTTGTATTTTGTATTTCTTATTTAGTTATTTATTTTACATTTCATGCATCAACAAAATTGTTGCTTTTTGGTTGAATTTTACAGCCAGACAACAGACTGAAGGTGGGAGGGAGCCTCAGGTGGAGAGATGAGGGTGAGCTTGAGGGAAACCCACGTACAAAAGTCCAAGTGTACATTGATTTACTGAAAATGGCCTTGCCTCTGGCTCTTTACACCCCCTCCACCCCCTCCACCCTCTCCTTCTTACTCTCTCTCTCTCTCTTTCTTTCTTACTCAATGGTTTTCTTTGTTTTTTGCTGTACGACACGGTCCCCAACCGATTAAATGTGGGGAATTAGTAGTCAATTTTAGCTCACCACACACACAAACACACTAAAGAGCTTAGAGTGGTGGGGCGCTGATTGTGTTGTTATTACAGTTCACACGTTAGCAGTGTGTTTTTCATTTATCTTTCTTAGCTGTTGGTTACTTCATGTCTTCTCTTTGAGCCATTGCTGCCACACAAAAATAATGCTCTCACACTTTATTCTTTTTTTTTTTTTTTTATAAATAAAATGATTTAATAGAAGACAACAATAATATTCAACATTATTTTTCTGGTATGGAAGCGAAATACCCAAGTGAATGTATAGCAAACACTTTACAAAACTATCTGGAATTATACAAAATGGAGGAAGCAGAAGTGTGACAATGCGCTATTACTGACATAAAAATATAAACTACACAGTAACAGGGTCAGTATAACATGTTAAAATATGCATCACATTAAAAAAAAAAAAAAAAAAGGTAAAGCCAGTGTGTAGTGATGATAATTATTCACATTTCAGAGAGGAACAGAGGAAAAAAAACTGTAGAGATAGCAAACATAGTTTTTGGCCTACATACAGTGCACAACAGTTGTACATGTGATTCTAATCCTTAAGTAGGGCCCAGAGCTGACCAATTATCTGCAGAGATTTGGTTGAGACTTATAGAGTTTAACTTGGATAAATGAAATGTGAATCAGCAAAATGTTAGGCAGTTAGCAAGCCAAAAAGAGGACTTCAGTGGAGGCTAAATACATGTTGAATTTACCATCAGCGTATTTTATCAGGCGTTTAGAGTCAATTTTCTCCTTTGCTGTTGGCACAAAATGAATAGAGTTGAGGTACGTGTCGAAGACTTAGCAGTGAGCTGAATTACATCTTAAAGATCTCTCTTTCCCTCTCTTTTTCCTATGTATTTCCCATTAAAGGCAGAATGCTTCAGTTCAGTGAAGTCAGTGAAGAGACATAATTACAGAGTGTGCTATCTTCAAAGATCAACAGGTTGTAGCTATCCTTTTCTGGACGTGAATGCACAACCCCAGAAAACAAACACGCTTTTCCCAAAGCAGTGGTGAAGGCGCATGAGTGTAATATGAAACCAGTCACAATAAAGTTACACCCTATATATATATATATATAAAATAGAACATCAAAAACAAAATCTGCTTTAGTTTGGTTAATAAAATCAGATGTTGCCAGTGTAACATTGACATCTGTGGGTCAAATTGTCAATTAAACACCCAATCCTATCTCTCTCTCTCTCTCTCTCTCTCTCTCTCTCTCTCTCTCTCTCACACACACACACACACACACACACACACACACACACACACACACACACACACACACACACACACACACACATACATTCTCATAATTCCCTCTGCTCAGTTGGTCTTCCTCAAGGTCTTGTAAGTGTGGTGTAAACAGGCTGCTCCCAGTGTGTGGGGCTGTGAGAGGGACCCACAGTGGAGGGGTCTCCAATGGTAGTGTACAGTGGCCTCTGTGTAGGGCCCATGTAAGAGAAGGCTGAGTATAGCCCTGGGGCCTGGCTGGAATGGGCATAGTATGCTCCAGGGGTCTGATGGTCTCCATAATCGAACTGAGCCCTGGAGGCCAGCGAGGGGAAAGCAGAGCCATAATGAGGGAGGCTGAGAGGGGTGTAGGTGACATGGGTGCCTGAGGAGGGAGAGGACGAGGCCTCGGCATAGTGACTGCCAGATGCAGACTCACTCTTGATCTGTGCTTTGGAGGGGTCGGTGGAAGATGGAGAAGCTTGAGGCTGCTGCTGTTTGGAGAGCCATGCAGAGTGACCGCTGGCAGCAGCGAGAGCATAGGCATAAGACGAGGTCGACGAACCAGCTGCCGAGGCCACAGTGGCGCTCTGCGGGTGGCCATTTGGAGGAAGGTACTGGTCAAACTCATTAACGTCAAACGGTTCGATGTTGGACATCACCTCGTGGCTGATCTCACCGATATCCATGGTGCCAAAGTCGATATGAGGTTTGGCATTTGATGATGACGGTCCACTAGATGACCCATCACCTCCGACCCCAAGGGCACCCCTGGACCCTCCTGACCCCCCAGCCGCTACTGCTGCACCATCCCTCTTGGGATCAGACAGTTTTCCAGATTGGAGCTCAGTCTTAGGGGTGGTGGGAGGCGTAGGTGGACTGTGACTCTGACCTACAGAAGAAACAAGGACAAAGTCAGGTCTATGATTTATTTCAAATCAGATTTTACTATTTGATTTAAATTGTATTTTCTTCTACAACATGCCTCTGAAGTTGTCAGAGAAAGAGAAATAACTGGACCTGTGAGCCACCTACCAGCGGGATGGTGGTGGTGATGGTGGTGGTGGTGGTGGTGGTGCAGGTCATCCAGAGGAGATCCAGCCCCACCGTTGTGTTCCAGATGCAGCGTTTTGTAGTGTGACTGGGAGTGGCTGGCTTCTCCTTCCCCCTGACCGTCGGACTCACTTGCAGGCATAAGTTTGCCATTCTTGCGTCTCCGGGGCTGGTACTTATAGTCTGGGTAGTCCTTTTTATGCTGCTTCCTCAGCCTTTCCGCCTCCTCAATGAATGGCCTCTTGTCGGTCTCGTTTAATAACCTGTGGAGAGAAAAACAAGACTGAATTTAGTCCCCATGAGCTGTTAGAGTTAGTGTAAAGGTCTTTATTTGACATATCTAAAAACTGGATATGCTGTTTCTTTCCGTGCGTAATGGTTAATGCGTCACTATTCAGACAAGTAGATGTCAACTCATATAACTGAAAAACGGGAGTAATTTTAGCATAATAATCTACCCAACGTTGAGTTTTGTAGGTTAAAACCCTAACACATATTAATAACCAGCGTACGCGGTGGTATTGCGCTGGGCCAGTCACTCATACAGACCTCCACAGCTTGCCCAGCGTCTTGCTGAGCTCCGCGTTGTGCAGGTGCGGATACTGGTCGGCCAGTTTCCTCCTGGCCGCTTGTGCCCACACCATGAAGGCATTCATGGGCCTCTTCACATGCGGCTTCGTTTTGTTTCCGTTGTTCACGCGTACTGGCATCGGCACCAATGTCCAGTCATATCCGTCCAGCACCTGGCTGACCGCCTCTCTGATCCCGATGGGGAAGCGATCATCTTCTTCCTCTGATTTAGCTCCGAGTCTGCCTCCATCGTCCCCGCTGCCATCCCCGACACACAGCGCGCTCAGCTGCTGCGGCGTGACGTTCAGAGGCGAGCCCTGGCTGGGTGGCCCTCCGGGCTGACTTGGTGACAGGGAGTGACCATCATCTGACCCGCCGGGACTCATTTCCGCCTCAGACAGGCTGTGCTCCTCACCTGACATGCTTTTATTTGAATCTTACAAAATGGCACGAGCTTCACTCTCAAATTTCAGTGGAAGTCCAATTTAAGAATTTCAAAAGTGTTAATGTAGTAATAATTCTGGAGTCTTCGACGGTCCCAGTTATTGCTGATTCTTCTCCGAGAAAAACATAGTGACGAGAAAAGGCGTCCAAGTCCTGGAAATCCCGTTTCGGCAAAGCTGTTTATCTAAAACCACATCGATTATAAGGGAGAAGTTTTAGCACTAATGCAGCTCGTGATATATTTATTATCTGGTTTATCTGATATGGCCCTTTGGCCAGCTAACATAATAATAATAATAATAATAATAATAATAATAATAATAATAATAATAATAATAATAATAATAATAATAATAATAATAATAATAATAATACGCCTTTATATTAAACGTCTTTCAAAAAATCTTAACATGCACTTAGTGCGTTACTCTCGTTATGAAAAATGTACTTTTAATTTATTAAAAATTACATAACTTACCAGTTTAGACGTCTACTGGTCCAACATGGGAGTGCGTGTTGCTGACTGTAGAGCCGATGAATGGTTGCTCTGTGTGGCAACACCGGAGCTTAAAGAGCGCCTTGTGAGAAGGACTGAGAGGGGGAAAAAAAGTGATTGAAAGTGGAAAACATTCTCAGAAAGGCAGCATTCCAGCACACTGACAGGCACGCCCCTCGGCACCGAGCCGCGCTCCAATTGGCTCTCCAACGAGATTGCTGCTTTTTGATTGGCCAAGAGCAGCACACTCCGTTCATGTCGGTCTGTCCATCACTGCAACATTTTCGACTGAGAAGGGGTGAGATTTTACGTCGGAGAGGCTTAAATGACTCGACAGTGCGTCCATTTAGAGGCATGAAAAGGCCAGCTTTGTTGGTCGTGTTGACATGTTATATCAAACAAATAAACAATCATCAGCAGAGTTATTGCCTCCTGCGGTCACGGTAAAAGAAGACCGATTTGTGAAGCTCAGCTGTGAATCACCCTGACTGAAATAGATATAAGCTTAAGAATATCTCATAATGGTAAAACTACGTCAACAGGGAGAAAACTAATCAAACTAAAATTATTAACTGACCAAGTCCGTTTTTTTCTGTCACTTTATTATAAATAATTGAAAACTCTATGTGTTTCACAATCTTTAATTGATTTTCAAGTTTTTAAAAGCACAAAGTAAAATCTTGTTTCGAATTTAGACTAGAATTCCATGTTTAGGAGCTCTAGACTCTCACCCAACAAGGTTCTATGCAGGTTATTCGTTTATTTCTCGTTCTGGATGTGACAGATCATAGTCACATCGTAAATACATATGAATCTGACAAAGACGGGCCTAGAGACAAGCCAATATACGGCTTTTATGGTAAATATGATATACAGATTCAAACAACAACAAAAAATCAACTAATAAACATGTATGTGAGCAACAAGTGGACTGATCGGAAAGATGGAAAAATGCTAAAATCATTACGTAAAGGTTTCTTCCTCCTTAACAATACAGCGCACAATATGTCCAGTTTAAAGATGCTCTTGACTTCGGAGGGTTTTTTTCTTCTTTTTTTTTTTAATACTACGCACTACGAAATGTTAAAATGTATTTTAAAGAACAGGAATTCAGGACGCAAATAATTTCATCATGCTGTTCTGAAATAAATAAAGGAATTTGCGAAGTCAAAGCAAGAACATCCACAGACAAAACTAAGCGGGTCGTTCAGACGTAATGAAATCAGCAACATATCCTCACACACCCACCACCCCCAGCATTAAAAGGTATATTTTCATCAAAGTAATAATAATAAACTACAAATACAATTGTAGTCCGTGTTTTGTGCGTAAAAAGGACCATGGGTCTATTTTAGGCCATGGTTTATGGTCTGATAGGAACGAAGAAGATTGACCAACACGCACGCACGCACGCACGCACACACACAAAATGAATGCAACAATAACCCCTGTGTGTCCGTTGCCTCTCATGTTGGGCTGGACTCTCAGTTTTCTCCCTCTCTCTCTCGTCTCTCTTTGCTCTCTTTGTCTTCATCTCAGGTGAATTGCGGCCATGTGATCAAACGCCCAAGCCTCTGTCCATTAACCCTCGTAAACGGAAAAAAAAAAGGGGAACAAAAAGCAGTTTTGTGCCGCAAACATAGAAAAAAATTGATAACAGAGAGCGATGTGTGCGTCTGTCTCCCCTTATGTCCTGGCATAGACAGTAGTCGCGCACACATACAAAATAGACCGCAGCGGACAGGACACATGGAGCTCTCTGGTTCTACCGCTGCGACACTTTCTTGACTTCTTGACTAGAAGCTGGATTTAGAACTCGGAGGATCTGATGGTGTAGTGGCATGAGGGGGAGGTGATGAGCTGGTGGGGGTGGGAGGGGGACACCTGCACGCTGCACCCCAGTGATCAGCCACAACGCGCTGGAAACATGCATGAGGCCTCCGAGGCATGTGAAGTGAGTGCTTCCGTCTGTGGCGTAAGCTGCTGTAGGTACGATGTTATTTTTGTGGATCAAGTGTTTGGAAATGTGTGCGTCGTTTCTGGGGATGCGGTTGCTGCTGCGGTGATGTGAGCTGGATGTTAAACAGGCCCCCACGGAGACACTGTTACTGCTTACAGGAATAATCTGTCAGAATTGAATGACAATTGTGTTGACAAGAATGCATTTAATCCATAAAATATATAAGAATGAACATTTTACCAGCATCTTTCCTAAGTCACGACCCGTTGTGAGTTAATGAATGCGGCTCATATTGATGATGATGGTGGTGGTGATGATGATGATAACGGTGACATTTATTCTTATTTTGCTTCTCCTCTCTGTACTACTACTACTATTACTACTACTACTACNNATAATAATAATCATTATTATTATTATTATTATTATTATTATTATTATTATTATTATTATTATTATTATTATTATTATTATTATTATTATTTAATTATTATTATCTGTGATACGATATGTTTGGAATGTTGCGCCCCCAAAATAGCCTGATGTTTATTTCTTTCCCAGATTGATTAATTTATGCCCAAATGTTGTTTTCTTTCCGTCTCCCTGCCTCTTTTAAAGAAAGTGTTACGGGAATGTGAAAATTGACCGACCTTGTGGGAAAAATATTTTCTCTTGGAAAAAAATAGACAAATAACTGTAGCCAATCTGCGATTGGCTACAGTTGGATTGTCAACTAAAAGATATGAAACGTTTTAAACAATTGTTAATAGCAACAATGTATTGGCAGTTGTAATGTTTCTATACACAAGGTTCCACATCTCCAGCCAAAATGGTGGAAAAACAACTTTTCTTTGAAAAAGGGTACACACACATTTCTAAACTTTATTCTTTACTAGACGACGCATGTCACACATTTTCAATCAAGTCTCCTATCTAAAGTGCCAAACTCTCCTACCGAAGAAAATAAATAAATAATCAACAATTCTGCGTATTTTTCTCATGCTTTTCTAATCAGCAAATACAAATGTTCTCCCCGCCAGTAATGCTCTTAGCCAAGTGAAACGTCCGTCTATTTTGGTAAAATAAAAAATACATTTTTTGGAATAGAGAGGGAAAACCAGTAGGCGCATTTCTATAAGATATTTGAAATAATTATTGTAAAATTTTTTATTTGTGTTTATTATATGTGTGTGTATATATATGTGCTTTTTATTTTTTGTTTATTTTATTTTGTTACTATCAATATCACAAAAATAACAGATCCTTTTTGGTATAATAAAAAAAAAATCTCATTCAAAAAAGATGGATCTTGATTTTCCACTCTACACTCAAACAGTAGATTTGTTTCTTTGAGCTGATTTGATTCAAATGCTTCAAAATATACTCTTGGAAACCTGTCCCCTACTTTAAGATAATCCAGATACATCCTGTGAAATGATCATGGGCCTCAGGGAAGCAGAAATTTGTTAGAAAATAGAGCTCACATGCTTCCATCAGTCCATAACCTGCCATGTGACTGCAGTAATGAGTCTCTCCATGGCTGCCTAGACCACTGGGTCACAAGAGCCTGTTTCCTGCAACTCCATGGGGAGAAGATTCATGGGAGGAGAAGGTCTTATGATCAGCAGAGAGTTCAAAGGTCATGATCGGGAAGGGAGGGGTCAAAAAGTCAGCCTTCAGGTGCATGCCAAATCATGTATGCTTCACGCATGGCCAGGGGGAAA
>BJFM01000290.1:122068-150072 GCA_016586285.1 Arothron firmamentum | reverse complement strand
TAAAATATACTTGTGCATGATGCATAGCCAAAATATATATTCACAAATAGACTGAAAAAAAAAAAAAAAAAGCTTGATTTGACCTCAGCTCCTGTAAGGTCACACACAACACATTACACCTTGAGATGCTTTCATTGTTCTAATGTGGATGTTACAACAACCTCCTCGTCTCCCAGATTTACAAAGTAATGTGTTTCACCTGGACGTGGGGCCAGGACCAGTGATTAAACCCCTGACTCTCTGCTGATGTATAACGGTAGGACAGGCTGTAGTCTGTCCAGGCTGATCTGATTCTCTGAGTCCAGGACACACAGCATCTCCACTGTCTGCTCCTCCACAGAAGCCTTCACTTCTCTGTTCCCTCTGACGCTCAAGCTTCCCATCTCCTCATTGACCTGCTCTTCGTCATCTCCACAGCACAGAGCCACCTCGTTCTCGTAGCAGAAAGCGCTCGGGGAATGAGTGCCCAGCAGGGGGCGCGCTCCCTTCGGGACAAATGGTGATGGGGACCTGGAGTAACTTGAGCTGGAGGTGGAGGACCCCCTGCCGTGATTTGTCATCTGATTCAGTTCCCTGGCACTGCAGTGAGGCGTAGATGGCACTTCGTAGGTCTTATGGAATCGAGAGTAGTCCACGTGGAAGCGATCGGCCTTCTCCAAGACCACGGGCTCGAAGCGGTGGCCCCACAGGATCTCCTTGGCTAAGTAAGAGCTGCGGGCCTGAGTGGTCATGGCTGTGGCCTCCACCATGCCCTCCAGGATAACCACGATCTCAAAGTCCTCCCTCTGGAGGTCAGCGCGGCTCATGTCATACAATGGACTGTTCCTGTTGATCTCATGGACCACCACGAGCGGTGAAACCAGGAAGAGCCGATCCAGCCCGTCGTCATAACCGACGTCGATGTCCGTTTGCTCCAGGGGGAGGTACTCGCCCTCTGCTGTCACATGCGGCTTAATGAGCTGGGCACGTACGTGAGCTTCCACGATGTGGCTCTTGCGCATGTTCCCCAGGCGCCACATGAGGCACAGCTTCCCGTCTCGCAGAGCGATGACGGCATGATGCGAGAACAGAAGAGTCTGCGCTCGTTTTTTGGGGCGCACCATCTTTGCCATGATGGTGCCGATCATGAAGGAGTCAACGATGCAGCCGACAATGGACTGCACCACCACAGTTACCACGGCAACTGGGCACTCTTCGGTGACACATCGAAAACCATATCCAATGGTGGTCTGGGTCTCGATGGAGAACAAGAATGCCCCTATGAACCCCTGTATGTGGAGGATGCATGGCCGCCGCTCATGTTTGCCTTCTTTCGCTCTGGTTTGAGGGTCTCCGTCTTTTACAGGAACGGGCACGTCAAAGTCTCCGTGAGCTAGCGCCACCCCCCAGAAGATGAGACCAAACAGCAGCCAAGAGAGAAGGAACGTGGTGGTGAAAATGAGCAGGAGGTAGCGCCAGCGTATGTCCACGCAGGTGGTGAAAATGTCCGCCAGGTATCGCCGCTGCTTGTCCTCCATGTTGTCAAACACCACGTTGCACTGGCCGTTCTTCTTCACGAAGCGGCTGCGCAGGCGGCCAGTGCTCAGGTCCAGGCCCAGGCGGCACGAGGGCGAGGAGCGGCAGCTGTCGTGGACGACGGGCTGGTTGGTCACTCTCAGCGACAGAGTCCCTCTCCCTTCATTGCTCTCTCGCCCTCCCTGCTCAGCCCCCCTGCAGGAGCCCGAGTGCTGACTCAGAGGACTGTGACCATTGTGCAGGCCCCTGGAGATCTTCAGGGTATCTTCATCTGTGGAAACGATGCTGTATCTGGTAGATCAGAGGAGACAGGAGACAAAATTGTAAAAAAACCCAAAAAAACAAAGCATGAAGGTAGTACAAATATGACTTTAGCTCTGCTTAAAGTGAGTATGAACACAACTCTGAGCAGAAGAACCAGTGAAAGAGATTGAGTTTAAACATGGCTGCTACCAGCTAACTTTAATATTTCTTGGGAATGAAATAAAATTACTTGCATTGAGTGAACTTACTTGAGTGAAAATACCCTGCATTGTCTGTAATTCAACCTGAAAAACTGCTGCTGCCTCCACAGGTTTTTTTTTTTTTTTTTTTTTTTTTTTTTTTAAACAATTTAATGATGTAAATTTTTGCCTTGTTGCTAATCAAGGAGTAAAACAAATAAAACCCCCCCCCCCCCAAAAAAAAAGAGCATAGATTTGATTTCTCATACCTGTGGACGCGCACAGCTCCCATGGCACCCGTGATCGTTAAGCTGTGTCTGCGAGGGCAGTGATACAGGTCAGGGCGGACACTTCCAACCATTAAAGTGGCGTTGCGGGACTGGGAAGCGCTGTGACTTCAGTTCTGTTTCGGATTCATCATCGGCGCTGCCCACTCATGGTGTTTGTTCCTGCAAAACGGACAGTTGTATTTGTCATTAGGCTCACAGGACAGCCATCGGAAACGATGGTTGGATTATTTCGGCTGTAGCTGTAGCTGTGTTTTGAGGCTACGAGCTACTGGGTAACATCAGTGTTCTATAATCCTGTTTAGGTATTCAGCACGAAGATTAAGGTTAATGTGAAGGATGGATAAAGGACACGTATATTTTTTATTACCTGAAAGGACACAAGATGAAAAACTACAACTAATATCAGACTATATTTTACTAGGTGAAGGTCTACACTGCATTTCACAGCAACATCTAAAGTGCATCAATAAGAGGTTGTTGTCATCTGTGAGCCAGCTACACACTGAAATAATCCAAATGTACCCCTAGATCTCGTCCAAACGCGCAGCAGATTAGACAGTTTTGTGTGATGAAAGCTTATTGATTGGGTCCTTGCCAGTGATTAGCCTTAGGGACCTTCAAGCTGGAAAACTAGACGGGCAGTGGAAGAGACAAAGGTTTAAACAAGAGATGAATCGGTGGTTATCTACTGTTAGAGGAACAATTGATCTTCAGTTTGGCCTGATGACAAGGTTAGAGGCTGATTGCGCGCTGCTTATTATGTCAGCAGGCTGGCAACCAGGAGAACCCAAAAGCACCGGGTTGCATAACATAACCGCACGCAGTGGTGGTTCATGCTTCTTTGCGTGTCAATGACATAAATTCAGGACTTATTTTGTCTTGGGACTTGTTGGGGACCCCTGCACTTTAAAATAATTGCTCAATAATGCCAAAACCAAGCTCAAGTCAGCGCGCCGTCAAATGTTGACGTCCCGTAATGCGGACTGGTTGTGCTCTGGCTGGCTGTTTTTTCTTGTTACTCCCAGGAACAGATGTTGGGAAGTGGCTGCCGACTGGTTGGATGAAGGGCGATCTTTATCTTGGTAATCCCAGAAGGACGGATGATCGCTTCCAACTTGATCCCTCCCTCAGCAGGATAGTACGCTCTGTGCAAAATCATGACCCTTACCCACAGAGATGGTGAAGTCAGCACCCAAAAGTGCAGTGTCACACAGGCCAGGGCCTGCAGCAAAACACTCCATCAGCTGACACGGCTGATGAAGAGCACCATTGTTTTGCTCTAGCTTTGCTACTTTCTATTTGTCATGCATTAAACTTACAAAAATATTTATCCAAATGAAAAATATATTCAATGCGGTTATTAGATATAGTATTTTGCAAGGGAAAGTTCATTCATAAGTATGAAATAGTTGTATTTATTACACTAGGTTGGGCTATAACATTGTGTAACTTTGCAATACTTACTGTAGTGAAAATTACTGCATATAATGAGTGAGTTTAATCTTTATCATTTCTCTCTCGCATGTATAACTAGATCCAAAGTCTAATAATGGCATGTTTAGAGAATCAAATGTTAAACATTGTTTGGCTTAAAGTAACAGAGACAGATGATTAATCCGATCTCAAATATACGAAACCCATTTTGGCACAGTGCATCAGAGGGCATCAGACTCTGACAGCGTGAAAGCTTTTAATAGCCTTGGAATTGTTTATTAAACTTATTTAATAAACTTCTCAAACGAAGTATGCAAATCGATTTTCCATGTCCGTTTTGTCCCGCTATCAAACTTTGTTTTGATTGTCATACGGCCATGAAGAGACTGTCCATGCAGGTTCTCATTTATCCAGGTCGAAAATAATCCATAGAGGTCCCGTGAAGAACCAACTGGACTGTTGAAAGCAACTGGAAAGTGTGTCGCCTCTCATCCAAGAAGCTTCTTCAGGTCTGACTGGTTCGGTGAAAGGAGAGAGTTTTAGGAATTCTAAGGACAGGGACTGATCGACCAGACTGATCGGGCAGTTTGTGCTTACTTCTAATCCGGCATACAACTAGAAAAAAGAAATGCCCCGCAACTGGTAGGGCTCAACAAATAAATTATTCCAGCATGACGTAGCTGGTAACGTCAGCAGTGACTCCAGTTTTATATTTTGCCATCTAATCCAATGCAGACGAAGAGATGAGGAAGCCCTCGTCAAACATCAGATTACTATCTCCTTTAATCTCCAAATCCAAACAACAATGTGAAAGGTGTAGTTGCTGCATGACCTGATTTAAGCCCTTTTCATGTAATCCGAGGTCTGATGACATGTGAAGGGAGGCAGAGATGGAGGGATAAGCCAAGGAAGAGAGAAAGAAAAGGAAGTGGATAAATGGACTTGAAACAATCTGTGAGCCTGCCCGGGTATGATATAATGTGAGAAAAGATAGGGATTCAGATGAAGAGATTATGGTTTTAGGGGAGGTTACTATACAATGTAATGCCATTTATGGAAAAGTGGAAGGTTTAGAACTGCCTAAACATGAACCATTGTTTTAATTGTTGGTTGACTAATTTTAATGCCGGGTTGTAATGTATGTTTACTACACCGATACAAAATACTTTAAACTCAATCCATAAATAAAACAAAAGAAATGAAAATCAATAAATAAATGTATCCTACTAGATAAACGGTGACATATCTTCTGACAAAGAGGAAATAGTTAATGCAACTTAATATCAAGCAGATTCGAAAGCTTCAGGTAAAAGTTTGAAAGCATTCATTTTGAATTATTGTGGCCTCTAATCAATGACTTGATTTTAATACTTTTTATTGGTTTCTAACAAAAAGTACATTAGTCGTTTAACTTCCATTCCGTGGCTTGTTCTATCCCGCTTCTATACTTCTGTTTCTCATGATTTTTAAGAGGTAAAAAGTTATGTTTCCAGGTCTTGACATATTGTCATTTCAGGGAAAACATGATCAATGGCCGCGGTGCTGTCAGCAGAAGTTATGACGAGGCGGTTTGTAAGCTGCAGCGGCTGTGACGTTGGCTCGGCCCATTCAGGCCACAGGAGCTGTCCAGTGCTGAAAATCAATCAGAGCCTGCAGGAAGAATCGACGGGCTGCTGAGCGGAGGTTTAGAGGAGGGCAGGCAGAGCTGAACATTGCCCCAACCGTGGAAATAAGTCAGCCTTTAAAATCTATTTTTGTCTCAATCTGTTTACTCTCTTTGTTTTTTTATTTTTTTATTTTCAACGGTTTACCTTTTGCGGCGCTCAGGAGCGCATTGTTTGTGTGTCCATGTGCTTTTCCAAGTTGTCTGTAGACAGGCAAACAACTTTTTCAGTTGTGACACTTCATGCATATATGAAATTTTTTTTAAGGAAGGGATTTTCAATTGCACCACTTCATTTTCCACAGACAGGAAAAATAAAATCAGAAGTATCTGAGGACATGAACTTACCTCAGTGTTGCTGCAGACTAAAATCACCAGTATGCTGGTTTCATCATTGCAATCGATGTTTTAAGGCAGATTTTCGTGAACGGCACGTGTCCTCCACTCTTCAACAGACCAACACCTTGTCCACGAAATTGCTCCCAGATCTCGTTTCCACACACTTGTTGGTGCATCTACTGTGAGCGTTGCCTTGTTGCTCCATAGCGGCTAAACAGAGTCAATCCTGCCTGCTGATGCCGATGGTGCATCTGTCCGAATCCTGCGAGCATGCGCGCACGCACGCACGCATGTGTGTGTGTGTGTGTGTGTGTGTGTGTGAGTATGTCTAGTGTGTGTGGGAGACTGAGAGAGAGAGAGAGAGAGAGAGAGAGAGAGAGAGAGAGAGAAAGAAAAAGAGAGAGAGAGATCTGATTATGTTCCTATTTATACATGCTATTGTTTCCCCAGAATGTGGTGACGCGGATTGTGTAATTTTGATTGCAGCCCACTTAGATATAAATTCACGCTCGGGACGATTGTTTGATTCCTGTAGAGACTTCATGTTGCTGTTTTAATGTTTATTTACAAGAATAATCGGATTCTATCACTTTGTGCAGTTAATTTAGTAACCAAAATCAAGTCAGGATAAAGGCTAAGACACTGAAAATGCAATGACGTACTTTGATGGCATCATCCCTGAGCCACATCTGGCTCCTGTGCCGTCTGCCAGCTCTTACGCTGTTAATAAGCCAACCTTGTGGTGCCCACTAAAGCAGCAGATTGTTTCAGACTCTGTGATTATCCTGTCAAGTCATGAAGTCTAATCTTTAGTCCAATCAGTCAGTGACACGACACAAGATCCAAGCCTTGAGCCCAGAAATGCCATCCATCCATCCATCCATCCATCCATCCATCCATCCATCCATCCATCCATCCATCCATCCATCCATCCATCCATCCATCCTCTACCACTTATCCTGCAGGGGCAGCAGCCTAAGCAGTGAGGCCCAGACTTCCCTCTCCCCAGTTACTTCGTCCAGCTCTTCCGGGGGCAAACTGAGGTGTTCCCAGGCCAGCCGAGAGACATAGCCTCTGGGTCTTCGCAGGGGCCTCCTACTGGAGGGACGTGTCCTGAACACCTCCCCAGGGAGGCACCCAGGAGACATCCTAACTAGATGCCCGAGACACCTAGCTCTTCTCAACACAGAGGAGCAGCGGCTCTACTCCGAGCTCCTCCCGGATGACAGAGTTTCTCACCCTAATTCTAAGGGAGACTCTACAGAAGAAGCTCATTGTACCCATGATCTTGTTCTTTCGGTCACTACCCAAAGCTCATGACCATAGGTGAGGGTAGGAACGAAGATTGACCAGTAAATTGAGAGCTTCACCTTTCGGCTCAGCTTTCTCTTCACCACAACAGATCGGTGCATAGTCCACATGACTGGAGATGCCGCACCGATCCGCTTGTCGACCTCATGCTCCATTCTTCCCTCACTGGTGAACAAGACCCCGAGGGACTTGAACTCCTTCACTTGGGGCAGGATCTCCTCCCCGACCCGGAGGAGGCACTCCACCTTTTTCCGGCTGAGAACCATGGCCTCAAATTTGGAGGTGCTGGTTCTCATCCCAACCGCTTCACGCTCGGCGGCGAATTGATCCAGCGAGAGTTGGAGGTCACGGAAAGCAGAAACTTAATTTGCTTATTTTAACTTTTCGAAGCCGTCCGGAAGTCATTCTCTCTGACCTCACCAAACTCTTCTAACCCCAGTCTTTGCCTTGGCGACCGCCATAGCTGCACTCCGCTTGACCTGCTGGTACCTGTCAGCTGTCTCAGGAGTCCCACAGGCCAAAAACCCCCGATAGCACTCCTTCTTCAGCTTGAGAGCATCTTTCACCGCTGGTGTTCACCAGCGGATTCAGGTGTTGCTGCCACGACAGGCACCGACCACCTTGCTGTGGCTGCAAGGTGGTCGGTGCCTTGCGGCCACAGCATCGGTAGGCCACCTCAACAATGGAGGCACGGAACATTGTCCACTCTGACTCAATGTCCCCCACCTCCGCCGGGACATGGTCGAAGCTCTCCCGGAGGTGGGAGTTGAAGCTCCTTCTGACAGGAGACTCTGCCAGGCATTCCCAGCAGACCCTTACAATACGGTTGGGTCTGCTGAGTTTGACCGGCATCCTCCCCCCATCCGCCCCTCTCTTCACCCGGGTGTCCAGGACATGTGGCCACAAATCCGATGACATGACCACAAAGTCGATCATCGAACTGCTGCCTAAGGTGTCCTGGTGCCAAGTGCACATATGGACACCTTTATGCCTGAACATGGTGTTTGTTATGGACAATCTGTGACAAGTACAAAAGTCCAACAACAGAACACCACTCGGGTTCAGATTGGTGGGGGCCATTCTTCCCAATCAAGCCCCTCCAGGTCTCACTGTCACTGCCAGCATGAGCATTGAAGTCACCCAGGAGGACGAGGGAACCCCCAGAAGGAGCGCTCTCTCATTCTCCCTTTAAGGACTCCAAAAAGGGTGGATACGCTGAACTTTGGGTCATAGGCACACACAATAGTCAGGATCCACATTGCCTCTTCGGGCTGTGCCCGGCTGGACCCCATGGGCATCGCATCATGCCCCGCCACCAGGCCTGGCTCCAGGAGGGGAGCCCCGGTGAGGCCTGTCTGGGCAAGGGGAAACTCAGAAAGCCCAGAAATTATGTTTAAAAAAATCATTACAACATCATAAAGCTGTTACGAAAAACAAACAAAAAAAACATCAGTTGGAGTTTTTTCTTAACTTTTTCCCCTTCCCGTCTAGATGTAACAATACAATCTATAACAAAACCATGGGGTCTATTAAGAACTTGATGATATGAATGTTTTTATCCTGTTAAACACAGGTACATGTGACACTACATTTAGTATTCGTAACTGAAACTTAAAATTGCTAATCTCTGGTTAATTGGTATAAAAGATCATTTAAAAAAATGGCGTTCAAAGGAGTCGACCAGTTTTGGGATTTTCAATAAATCAAACAAAAACCATATTTCTATATATGTGTGTGTGTGTGTGTTAGGTTCCTGCATTTTCTGGGGTTGTTTTATTGTCCTGGATGTTTTTGCTTTAATCCACTGGGGAGTGTGGTAGTTCTAGTCTTCCCTGGTGACAGGCACACCTGTAGTGCATCAACATCAACGTGCATATTTAAGGCAGCTGCACCCGCTCGCCAGTGTCGGATGGTTTCGCCTGGTACTAGGACTTAGACTGGATGTTTCTGGTGTTTCTTGGATTGCTTCTCATGAGTGATTTTTTTCCTGTTTCCAAGGTTGCAACATTCCCCTCCGAGAGAAGAGGCTAAGTTCTGGTTCTCGGACACCCCGCAGTGGAGCCCGCCTGCAAAGATCTGGACGCTGAGCCTTCTTTGAGTTTACAGTTGTTCCTCCATCGGAGTGCTTTCTGTTTGTCATTTTGTAAGCCCAATTAAATGGTTATTTTTTATTTTTGAACTGCAGTCTTGTATCTGTGGTCCTAGATTGAGCAAAACCTAACAACGTGTGAGACAGCCTCTATTTCTCTCCAATTTCAGACCTTTCTTTTTTTTTGCCAATCAGACTCTTTAGTTTCCAAGGAAACCTACTTTGCCTTCTTTTTCTCACTCTCCACTCGAACATAAATACAAATTTGCTCACTCTCCCTCTGCATGGTTTATTTTTAATTTCTCTTATTTTAGTTTCATGAGACAACAGGTGGGTGTTGCATGAGGTAGGAAGGAGGCTGGGGTAGAGTAACACATGTGGGCAAAGGTCTAAGGGTTAACTCTGTGGGCTTTAGAGAGAGAAAGTGTGCAGAGACAAAGGAACAAAGTGTTCCCAGGCTACCTTCATGTACGAGAAACATTTTTTTTGATGACTCACGCATGCAAAGATTGACAATCAGATAGGAGATGGAGCTTGAGATGTGAATGTGGGTGAACTTAAACATGGAACATCAAGATAGCTGTAACAAGCGAGAGCTCCAAAATAGCTCTGCAGTTGTGCTATAAGTGTCAACAATTGTGTGTGTGTGCGTGTGTGTGTGTGTGTGTGTGTGTGTGTGTGTGTGTGTGTGTGATCCATCATCACCCGGGTTGAGAGTGTTTACTCTCAAAGGTAAGCAAGAAGCTGTGCGAGGAGTGAGCTGTCCCGAGAATTATTAACCTTTTTTTTGCTGAAGGCAGGACCAATCATAACACTCACTGTTAACTCACAGCCACCCACCCACCCACACACACACACACACACACACACACACACACACACACACACACACACACACACACACACACACAAGAGGGTTTGGACCCGGTACCTTCTGGCTGCTACTTCCAGAGGGTCTGGCCTTCTGATAATCATTGCAGCACCATGCCGCTGTGGATTCCAGTGAAAAAAGACACATCTAAAAACATAAACAAACAGAAATGAAAGTTCCCCAGAGCTTAAGTTCAAGTGTCATAGCAAAGGGTTGAAAGACATTTTTCACAAAATTTTAGTAGTCTATTTCCGGTGAAATTTTCAGTGTTTATTTGCCCATTGTCAGTGTGTGTGTGTGTGTGTGTGTGTGTGTGTGTGTGTGTGTGTGTGTGTGTGTAACTTTTTAATGGGTACGTGTACATTTTCAATGTTTGTGTGCATGTATTTCAATGTTTTCACCCTAAACGGAATCCCATAGCTTTCCATTCTTAATGGCCTCATGTAGTACACAAAGACACAAACAGACACACAGACCCTACATGTAAATGAGATAGATAAATCGTCAAAAGTCATAAAATCTAAAACAAACTAAATATAACGGCATGAGTGATTTCCCCCCCCCCCCTCACTTTTGACTTAAAAAAAAGTGCAGCAGTTACGTTTCCCTGCAGATGGGCTTACATAACACAATTACTGAGAAAGCAGCAGACCAGAATATTTCTGTTGAAACATTTTTTTATCAATAGTTACCAAGGCTGCACTCTGTGCCTTCACAACAAACACACTAAATTTTAGGTGATAGCGATCTAAATCGTGTCATTTTAATCTAAATTTATAAACCAGGTCTTTGTACATTATATCCCTAAAAGAAAAGTCCTAATTAGTTAACTGGAAGTTCTTTGACAACTGTTTTTAGCAACACTTGGCGGTGAAACCCGCTCAAAGTATTTCTGGGCCAAAATTACTGGAGTATAATTAACATTGTATAATAAAGTATTTTTTAAAAAAAACAAAAAAAAAAACCAACATGTGCTTTAAATTTAACAAAAAATACCATCTCGGCTTGTTGATCTGACGGTCAAAAGTGACGGCTAGAGTTGCTGCTTTCACAAGGTTGTCCTGAGCAGGAATTCTGGCCACGGTCGATAGTTGCTCTGCGATTGGGGTAGGATCAAGGTTAGGAGTGCTGGATCGATGCATGCCCTTTTATGCCGAGGTGAAATCTGATTTAATGAATTCTCCCCGGCTGCCATTGTCACGAGACGCAGTTAGAGAGCCCAAAAGTCTTTGTTGTTGTTTCCAAAAAAAAAAAAAAAAAAAAATTTCCATTTTATTCTGGCTTCCGCTAAGTCAGAGCGAGGCAGAGCGGACGGATCAATCCCAGCGGTTGTAACTCTGACGTAAAACCTGCAGAGCTGAAAAGCAGAGAGGATGACACCTGCCCTCACAGAGTCCTGCAGCCGGACAAGGGCAACATAGCGTGGACTTTTATGCAAAGAAAACGACACACAGCCACCCTTGATACACTTGTTTGAACATTAGTTAATTACACTCATCAAAACATCAACTTTAAAGTCCAAAAAAGTGACCACACTAATGACTCAGATATGTATTTATATGGACATTGATGCGTGTCCCCATCCACTGCTGTATATCACATCACTCATACAGTCTAAAATAGGCCTGCATCATTTTGCAACCACTGCCACATCGCACACACCGCACCTTTAAATGCTCATCAGTGTTCGCAAAACCAGCAGGAGTAAATTCGATTATCAAAAATCTCAAGGTGTCATTTGTGAACACAAAGTTTGAATGCGCTCTCTCTTTTGAGTTTCACGAGTTAAACTTCTCACCCCGTATTGCCATGGATACCGGCATTGCTCATACCGTACAAGCCAGGGACCGCTGCCAGGGAAGCCAAAGATAGCTACAGCAGGCTTTGACTGAAGAAGCTATGAATACCTCTCCTTCATTGTCCTTGTTAGTGGGCAGAATTTCGTGTCATGTCAGTGTCTCCGTTTGTATCCTTTAAAAACCGACCTTAAGAAAATATTTTAAACCACTTTACACGTACGTGGTCAGTTTTTAATCATTCAGATCTCTTAATATTCACCTTTATCCTGCGGGGCAAGAGGTAGAGGTGAACCTGGAGTAAACTCGTGCGTGTGTGGGAGGGCGTGGGAGAAATCCCACGCAGACACGATGAGGATAAGAAAGACTCTGAGCCCACGTTATCGAGCTTGGAGCCTTCTTGCTGTGAGAAGGGTGTTCTTGATGAAGCAATGTGCAGAAAAGAAAAGCAGAAGATAGCTGGATTGGATGTAGGCTAGCCAGTGTGTCTAGATTTAATGCTGGGCTGAGATCAGGGTCCATGTGGGCTCGAATGTGTCATTGTTTAAAAATGGAATGCATCCAAGACACTGTAAGGATAATGGATTTTGTATTTTCTTTATATTTATTTATTTTTGATCAAAGGGTGATCTAACAGTGTAATGTAGCTGGGGATGATTCCTGGCTGTATGTATTCACGTGACTCTGTCTCTGTATATTCTCCAGATTTGGAGTCTCCCAGATCTGCATTTTGTCCTCATTGTGACCACAAGGACCATCTGTGCACCACAGCACATAAGACATCTGTCAGGACAGGAGCTCTGTTTCACCTTCTAAAGATAATGATATTTGATAGGATACCACATTGGGCGAATGCAGGGAACCAATGAATGGGTGTTTTCTGATAAGACCTCAGCCTCTGGGGATCTGGCAATCATTCCAGGCTCTCCCTGTGGAAGAAAACTGAGTTTTATGTAGATGGAGCATTGGCAAATACCGTATGACATTTTCATTTTGTCCTCTTTTGAAAATAAGGATTTTTGAGGACCCTAAGGTACTGTGTCTGATAATTGAAATATTTTACTGTGAAATGTTGCTGACTCTATTTTTACAGTGGAACATTAAGTCTGTATTATTACATTTATTTACTGTGACAGTGCGTAACGTTGGGAGAATATTTGACCTGTAATGACGCTTGTTTTGAGGTCTCGGATGCTTAGACACATACGAACTCCTGCACTGATAAAACAGCAAATATGTTTTTAATAAACGCAGTTTCTATTTTTATCCTTATACGCATTATAAATATAAACACCTACAGATTTACCTATTAATCTCCAGATCTTTTTTAATCAGATCTAATCATTTGTTTGTTGTCAAGTTGGTTGCATTGCGCTTGTTTTTGAAGCTATGCTGATGACCTATGCCGAGAATCCCTCGAGAGCCTCCTGGGAAATAAGGCCGGGCAAGTTTCACTGACAGTAAACCATATTTCGGTTCAACTTTGCCCCTCCAAATCCACTCACACAGCGTGCGCATTCATCATGAACGCCGCGGCAGCCCCCGCTGTGGATCATTACTGTCAGCGGTTCGAGCCAAACTCCTTTGACCCGTCCCGCTGCAGCTCCTGCCTGAGACCGCGTCGTATGCACATCACCGTCAACAGCATCTCCGCTGCTCCTGCTGCCACTGCTGCTGCTGCTGATGATGATGGAGATAATGAGGACTACAATAATGATGATGATGATGCTGATGGTGGACAATGGGATGGCTCTCAATACTGGGTACGTACCAAGAGTAATAATAATAATGGCCGGGAATCAAGAATGGATCCGGTTGGACTCCCCCACCCCCCCCACCCCACCCCCCGGTGTGAGTGCGTGCGTGAGTGGGTTGTGTGTCCTGTGATCGACTGGTGTTAAGTCGAGGGTCTCTGAGCATTCTCACCTCTGTGACCCTTATCTGGTATGAGCTAGAAGATGGATGAACATTTTCTCAGAGGAAATGTTCCACAAACACCCACTATAACTTGTGTTTGTCGATCTGCGTTGTGTCGTAGTTTGTACCAACGTGGATACAAAATGTACATCTGTGAACAATTTCTGCTTACCGGTATCACCCTGAATTTTTTCTGCACACAGCACAGCGGTTAGTTAGATGTTAGAGCTCTTGTTGGAAGTATAATCCAATTTAAAATGTTTGAATTTTCAGTGAAATTAAATATTTTCTTGTAAACTAATAGGAAATTTAAAATGCATCCTCGACATTTACTGTGAGTGAACTATTCCAGTGAACAAGGATTGCCCGCAAGCTTCAAGTAGATGAGTCAAACTAGATCTGTGAGTAGCTGTTGTCAACCTACAAGATCATAATCGACAGAAACCTCCGTGGACGATGTGGGAGAAGGATAATGGAAGAAGGTGGCATCTGATTCTGGATCATTAATTAATGAAAACTCATAACAATCCCTGGGGATTGGGCTGTAATCTGATATGCTGAAATGACACATGCAAACACGACCCTCCCACCACACTGTCCTACTTAAATCAAACATACTGCGGAATATTTTGCAAAGTTAGCGTTAACAAACACCAAAAATAAAGCTTTTTCTTTGACTCTCATACAAACCATGTGGTCAAACCAGCAAATATTTTTCTCATTTAAAGTGTGAAGAAGCCAGGTAGGGAGGAGGGATAAAATAAAGGCTTGAGTGGGCGTATCTGGTAATGCAAAAGCACCAGAGCAATGAAATAATGATGAGCAGGACCAAAGCTTAAGTTACGTCCTGCGGCGTCTAAAAGTATTGGTTTAGTTAGAACGAGCAAGCGAAAGAAGAAGAAGAGGAAGAAGGGAGGCAGAGGTGCTGAGGAAGGTCTCGGCAGCAGACTTGGCTGCCAGCGAAAAGTCCCAGTAAGTGGAAAATGTCACGACTGGTTGGTTTTCAATGAGTAAAGGTGAGTGTGGTCTTCTTTTGGTTTCTGTGCGTATGGGGTGTGTTTGGAAATTAAGATTATGATTAATCGCTAAATGGAAACTATTGTAATTACCCTACATTTTTAGACATGGTTCCAGGCTTTGATGGACATAAATGTAATTTTGTTCCTTTGGTTTGAAAAAGCCCTGACCAGAGAGCATTGCGACTGTCGCTGACTTGTCTATATGATGAGAAATATGTTTCTGTGCTCCAACAGGAAGCCGCTGATGAGACCGGATGCTTTTCTGAGGTGACCTCAAGTGTCAGTAGTGATGACATTAGTGGTGTCTGGACCTATGGGTGGAGTCTGGTCCGCAGTCCTGGGTTGGAACTTCATACCTGTAACACCGACCTACAGTCCAGGTGGTGAAAACCATTCAATTCTGCAGCTCTCACAGATCATCTTTGTCAGTTTATCAGTCTTTAGGGCAATGATTAATTTGTCAAGATGAATAATTGGAGATAATCAGGAGAGTGTCCACTAATATGATTACATCATTAAACTACATTTACATCTTCTATATTGTCTTGTATTGTAATAATGACAGCATATACCTATCTTCAGATCTTTGTATCGGAGGAGCAGATCCCTCAGCTCAGGGAGCTTCTCCATGGATATGACCCAACTGGACACTTCCCGTCACTGTGTCAGCGAAAGCTCCTGGATGGACGAGAAGAGGTGCAGGTCTCGACAGGTGTCAGGTATTGTTTACACCTCACTAGGGAATGTTTGGCTTGATTAGATCAGTGGAACCGTGTGAGCTTGACCGTGGCAGGCTGGGTTTAAAGCTAATGTCCCCTTCTTTGTGTGATAATCAGAGTCCAGAGGACACAGAGAACATGAGAGTGGCTACTTCTCTCCAGAGAGAAGAGGTGATGGTGAACGCCAGACTGTGGAACTCAACAGCCGTCTGCACCGTTACTATGAAAGGGGGCACCCACTTCCTAGCAACTACGTACCTGAGCCCAAAGCCTGCGTTCCATACAGGAACGTCAACCTCGGTGTGCCCTCCCAGAGGAGGAACCCTGAGACCTACATGCTGGAGGCTTGGAGAAGCGACTCGCCGGAGAGATACACTTACCACTCTAACTTCAGACGACCTCACTCACAGAGGAACTCACCAACGCGTCACAGTTCTTTGAGCCCGGACCGCTTCCAATCAGCCAAACCTCCTGTGGGAGGCCAGCCAAGGGTTTCCCTCTCCACATGTCAGGCTAGGTCTCACGCATCATCACTCGGGTCCTCTCGGCTTCCCTCATATGGTCCTTCTCGAAATACGTCCCGCAGGTCCAGTCCAACACGCAGGAGGGGGTCCACTTCCCCTCGGACTGCTTCGCCCAGAAGATCCACCCCTTCCCAAAGGCAACAGCAGAGAGACCACGGATCTCAGCGCGAATCTCGCCATGCATCAAGGAGTGAATCGCAACTTTCAAATAAACACAGTTTGGACTCTGAGAAGCTCTACAAGAACCTGGAGTCTATCTCCCGCCGTGGATCCACAGCTGTCCACCGAAACTGTTATGAAGGATCTAAAGGATCACCTCTAACCAGAACTGCTGTGAACAGCTCAGCCAACACTCTCTCTTGTAACAGTGGTGATGTGTCACCATCCCGGAACGGCTACAGTTGCAACAGCCACACTCCACAGGGGCAACCCCTAGACAGCGGGCTGAGTCCTTATCAGATCTCCTGGAAGGGGTCTGTCAACTCCTTACTCAGTCCCCCGCACTCTCAATGTTCCACCGCCTCAAGAAGAAGTGCAGACTACCCATCGCATGGGGGGTCACGTTCACCTGCTGCAGTCACGCAAACTGATAAGGAGCCTGAGAGGAACACCAGCCTGAGAGCTGACAGATCTGGGAGCAGTAAGAGGAGAGGCATGGACTCATTACTGATCTCTGAACCGAAGAAGACCGCAGAAGAACTGGAGGAGGTGTGTCCTGGATACTCATATACCCTGAAAATCAGGCTAAAACATCGAAAGAAAAAAATTGGGCTGATTTTAAAAACATCCAGCCACTTATTGTCTCTGGAGGATATTTTTGGTTGACATTTATGACTCCTATAGCATAACGATACAAGAGAGTTTGTGAGCCAGGTATAAATACATGCAGGTGAACTACTAAATAAATCTTTCCGTCTTTGAGGTGGGGATGACCATAGATGACTACATTATTCTGGCCGATATTCCAAAGATCCAGTTGGAGTCAGATGAAGAGCTTCCAGGGCTGAGATGGAGGAACCAGAGCCCCAGTCCAAGCAGGTATCAGACACTGAGAACTTACAGGTTGGTGACACACCACAAAATTCTACAGAATCCCCTTACTCACTGTGTACATAATGCATTCTGACTCGATAAGATACTAATAGGGAGGCGCCTGATGCTAACTGGTGCCCAGTCACCTGTCATGAAAGATTGTACTTGGTCTGCAACAAGGCTAAATTTGCATGTTTCATAATCATTGTTCATCTGTTTATAGGTGATTTAATGTTTTATTTCCGTTATTTCCTGAGGTACCAAGATGAACCAGACAGCTACAGGTCAAGGTTTGAATCAGAAGAGAGGGGAAGAGGCAGAGAGCGAGGCAGAGATAGAAGAGAAAAATATCGGGACTCTGAAAATGGACAATCATCTGGAAGGCAGTCGGCCGCATTCAGACATTCACCAGTATGAGTCTCCCGAACAACTGTAGGCTAAGGAATCCACTATGAACAAGTAGATCTTTGAATTTTTAATTCTTTCCAAGGCTTCAGATAACCAAAGTGGGAAACACAGAGAGTCAAAGGTGAAGGAGCCAACTCCTCCCGAACAGCCGCGGACACAGGTGAAGAGCGTTCCACGAGTTATACGCACCAATGTTTGCAAGGAAAATGGCTCACAGTGATGGTGAAATGACTCCTTGTCTGTATTTCAGTACTTTGTACTTCAGGCACAGGCTCAACAGATGCAAATTTGCAGCAATTTCTTACCGCACTGCTATTTTGAAGCATGGTGAAACCTAAAATCTTTAATAACAGATTCCAGGATGCTGAAGTACAGCAGACACAAATAGGTGGTTTTAAAGTTCATTGCTGTAAATTACATGCAACCATGCAATATTTGGAGCAGGCTCCTAAGCCTGATGTTACCTTTTCAGTTATAGAGATACCCAAGTGTCAAATGTAAATAATTCACACTGTCTATTTTTATGCTGGTCTTCCTTCCAACATGTATTGGGGGAAATGGTGCATCCATGGTGAGTAAAATCGTATCAATTCTGCATTTGTCTTTCATATTTCATGTTTACCTTCTTTTTTCTGTTATTTCACATTGAGTTGCCATCAGAAAGTTTCTTTGAAAAAGTTTCTTCTCATGCTGTAATTTTAGGTGTTGCTTGAAGGGATGGATGTCCAGACTGGATGAACAGGGCAGGGTAAATGGAGGATTTTGAAACTCTCATTGTGCTGGCAAAGTTAGATTTGTTCGCATGGCAAATATTTTACTTCATGTGTTATCAGTGGAGGAAGCACTGGTTCGTTTTATGTGACACTTCGCTGAGGTATTACAGAGACACACAGGCTGAGGAGGTATGACTTGAGATGTTGTGACAGTTGCAGTTGTAATTCTGATCGACACATAATAATGTGTTCGCTCTTGGCTGCACACTTAAAATCTTGATGCTGTGGTGTAGCTGGAGGACCTGGATGGAGAGATCGACCTGGCGTCTTGTGTGAATGTGTCAGACTGCGAGGTAGAGAAGAACTATGGACTCCAAATCCAAGTATGTGCTACTATATTGGAATATTTAATACAGTACTTTGGTCATTGGGTTGAGGGTCAGTCAGACAGCCCCCCAAACTACCAGATCAATTACATGTTTCCTGTTTAACTCTGTGTGTGTGTGTGTCTTTTGATCTCCTGCAGACAAAGACAGCAGTGTTCACTCTCTCTGCTATGACCTCTAGAATACAGCGGAACTGGGTGAAGTTACTAAAGCAAGCGATCCAGTACAACTTGCAGTGAGTCTCCTGTTATACTGACAGACGTCTCGAATACGTTTACAAAATGTATTGATAATTTTAAAGAACAGATCCATGACAAATGACTGAGAATGCAATGAAAGATGATGTTCATTTAAAGTTAATTTTGAAACTTGCGTATGTTGCTGTATTTATATTGCCTAAATTCATTATGTTAGTATTGTGCTGTGAAACGGGATATCACACATGAGGAATATGCTACAGGCTGTCAGTGATCTGAGGGTTCCTTAGCAGAGAGAACAAAATATGATGTTGTGATTGGGTGGTCTGTCTGCAGTTAACCGTTTCTATCATCTTTCCTCTCATGTGTAACATGACCCTCCGTGTCTGTCCTGCAGCCAATCAGAAAGCAGCAATGAGAAAGAGAACCCCCTCTATGGCAGGGGGTTGCCATGCCAACCCCCTGCTAGGCTCACCTGTGAGGACTCTGGCTATGAACCCTCTGCTTGCACCGCCACAGCCTCTAACTCCCATCAGGCCGACCCGCTCAGAACTGCGTCCGGGGATCTGCAGAGACACTTACCTCCAGCCGTTCAAAGAGAGGAAGGGGAGGGGTGGGACCGCGAGCACGCAAAGCGATTGGAGGAGAGGAACAAGTGGTTCGAGAAGGGCGTTCCTTTAAGCAAAGCGGGCAGCAGGTGGGACTCCATGGAGCTGAAAAGCGGGAGTGTACCTATTCCCGTTATTGAGACCATGGACTCAGAAGTCAGCATGAAGTGGACAGAATTGGAGAATCTGTCATTTAGGGACATGAGTGCACAGTCTCTCATTGGACTGCAGGCGTATCGGTCAAGCGCCCCCCAAGAGCCACTGTCTTATGTTAATTCTCAGATGAGTCTGTCAATTCAAGAAGTCCAAATATCAGAAAATGACATATCGAAATCACAGGGAGTTCGTTTCTCCAAACACGGAACACAAGCTATTCAAACAAGTACGGCTGAAACGCCAGAAAAGGAGGTAAGAGAAAATTTACAGTCACTCCCTTTAAAAAAAAAGGTTTCAGCTCTGATGCTTTCTCTCTTTGACACATCTCCCAGGCCCTGTCCCTACCAAAGCAAGCAAAGAACATTAAAACTGAGTCCACAGTCATGGTGGCAGGAATGGGCAGTCTGTGTGGCCCTGGGGCCCCCTGTCGGGCTAAGCTAGAAGCCATGGAAATGGCCCATCAGAAAGCACTGCAGGAGCTGATGGAGAAACATGAAAGAGAGATCAGGGAGCTGGAGGAACAGAAAGACAGGCTGATGCAGGAGGAGATCCAGTCAGCTGCAAAGGGTAACGTACTGTTGTATCAAAGGAGGAGTAGCTCACTAGAATAAAGCTGTAGCTTCTCTGGTTCTTTTTTGCATGTTCACTCTTAATTTTCTGTATGACTTTTTTCGTTTTTACTGTGATTGCCATGTTTTAAAATAACCGATTTAATCCGTTACTCAAAGAAATGGAAGCACTGAGAGCAGCTCACAAAGAGGAGCTGGAGGTGGAGAAGGCCAGAAGGCTGGCAAGTGGAATCCCACATGCTGATATGTCGCGTAGAGGCGACATCACATACAGCGAGGCGGACATCACATACAGCGAGTTAGGTGTGCTGTCAGAGCAGCACATTCAGAAGTGCCTGCAGCAAAGCAGCAGCCAGGAGAACAGCAAATCCAGAGAGACAACGCTAGGATGCAAGGAGAGAGAGTTGGAGCAGCTCAGGAGAGAGAACCAGGTTTATGCACATTTAATTTTAAATACATACTGTCGATTGTAAGACCAATCTCTGTACATCAGCACATAATTACGAACACTCTTTCCAGGATCTGAAGAATAAACTGGCAGAAGAAATCACACGAATGCGTTATTTCATCACAGGTCAGAGGTCTGACGTGCCAGCCTTTGGTGCTTGCCACTCTGCTTCACAGTTGGAGGTACCTTAGCGTCATGATGGAGTTATACCAGCATTATTTATTGTGCTGCAGGGGCTATAGCATAACAATAAAGCAAAAGTTATAACTGTTCCATTTTAGAATATTTTGTTTCTTCCTCCTGGTGCCCACGTTTGTCACTGTTGTGCTGTCACGCTACATACTGCCATCTAGTGGCGCTTCACATACAAAGATTTATTACAGGTTCAATATTTTCATTACTGTACTATTTAGGGCTATTAAGGATCGTTTTAAGCCTTTAAATAGTTCCATATCCGTGCATAAAAGATTTGTACTATGCCTGAGAACTTCTGTTTTAAATAAAAAGATCATTTTTCTTTGTCAGACATTACTAAGGACAAAAGACAATGAGGTTCAATTCCTTAAAAAAGAAGTCAGCTGTCTACAGAGTGAAGTTCAGTCTCTTACCAAGGTATATCAACATATTTCTTCAAGCATACTTTGCTGTATCTTATTCTCAAATTTATTTTAGACTGTCCAGTGCTTTGACACTTTATCTAAAATTTCCTTTTCCCTTTTTAGGAAAGAGAAGCAGCGTATGAGCAGTACAATGCGGTCTATGTTGAACTTAGCAACATAAAAAGTAGGAGCCGGTTGGAGATGGACTTTCTTAATGGACGTCTCAGTTCGGCCAATGCTGCACTGCAGGATGGACAGAGATAGACCTGACCAACAATGACAACCGATATTTGAAGAAAAAAAATGTTAAAATGTTAATAGAGCGCAAGAAAATGTTGTGTTTGTGGAAACAAAATGTCACGATTTAAAAATAACAATCTTCAGCTGTGAGTGACCAACTCCTTTTATTCAAGCAAGAGTGAAGGCAAAACAAAGTTTTGACAGCCCCACATTTGAGATATGTGATTTCAAAAACTAAATCAAAAAACATAAATGTTTTTCCTTGACAAGGAAAATGGGTGGAGGTGTATCGAAGTTAAAGTTGTCCATCTTCCTTGCCCAGGCTGGCATGCATCCTGTGGAGGAAAATATAATATATATAAATAGAAAAAAGTCATTAGGACAGTTGTGAGGGACAATAACAATAAATATCATACTTAAGAGACCAGTTTTAGAGTTACAAACAAGATAGAGTGAATTAAAGTGTAGCTGTAGTGATGCATCACAAGTACGTAGAAGTATCTCATGTTCATAACAGAAACAGTAGATTTCAGCTTATTAAGAGTTCTGTAAGCAGAGAAAGTAAGGTTTATTTACAAATTTAAGATACAGATTCTTGACAAGACCAGGAAATATATATAAATCTGCCAATCCATGATTGGCTGTAAACTGGACACTATGGAAGTTGTGTTGGAGAGGAGGATGTTGAACAAACTGCTGTCTAATTTGGATAACCCTGACCACCCTCTCCACCCGCTACTAGACAGGCAGCGGAGCTCCTTCTCAAACAGACTGATTCAGCTCCACTGTCACAAAGACAGATACAGGAAACCTTTCTTGCCCAGTGCAATTACCCTGTTCAACACCTCTGTCTGACTGAGACGCCCAGGTCTTCAGGCTGTGATGAGCTCTGTCTGTTGTACTTCTATTTGCACATTTTTCATGAAGCACATTTGTTTGGTAGTTTCTAGTTGCACATTTTCATGTTGCACATTTTGCAGACTTAGTCTTTGTACATTTAGCCTTGCCGTAATTTGCTGTAACTTGCCACTCCGGCTTTTACCATAGCCCTCTTGCTGGAAATATTATGGTGGTTATTGTGACAATTGCTGCTGTAACAAGCAAATTTCCCATGTCTGAGATAAATACAAGTATTTCTATTCTATTCTATTCTAATTATATGTTCTCTTTATTAATCATTATTCTCTCCCCAAAAATCACTTGAGATTTACGTAATCAACAAATAAATGCTGGCATTCAAATATTAATGAACTTTTCACATAGCAGCAGAGCACTGCAAGGATTTTTTTTTTTTTTTTAAAGAAAAAAAATGTTTGGCATGCTGTTAATAAAAAGCAAAACAAACTCTTGTTAAAGGTTATGAAACATGTGGCTAGTATACACCCTGACTTACTATTTATTTTGTCAAGTTGATTCAGTCATCATCATCATCATCTTCTGGAACAAATATGTCGTGCTCCTCCAGAAGAGCAGCAAAGTTCTTGCTGATCAGAGTTCCAACGTACAGGAAGGGCACCACCACTACAGTCATTCGGATCAGACCGAACGGAGTCTGGGAAAATTAAATTAAATTATTAAAATTAAAGTCTTTTTTAAATTCATCGACATTACTGTGAAGATATATGTATTTTTTGTATTAGCTCAGTTAAAACGTCAAAACACCCTTTAATTAGGCTTAATCTTGACGGAATGGAGAATTTTTTTTATTTCCAAGCGTGTATGTTTGCGAGAAAAATCCATACATATCCAAATAGATTCTTCCTGATGTTACCGCATACACTGTTTAGGAAAGCAGGAGAATGCTTTTCTAAGGTGATGAAACACAGTATATGGGCTAATTTCGCGGACCTTTATTCGTTTGGCTACAAGGTACCCCAAAAATATTTTGTTCCAAATGTGCAGAATAAACTAATCATTTAAAGATCAACATGCTGTGTATATTGCTTTAAATGTCAAGTAAAAGCAATATAACCTTAATGCAATAAATTCACTTTAACAGAGGCTTATTACTTCCGTAAATTACCATTAGCTTGCGCAAGCGCCTTTTTATTGGCTAATATGTCTCCATAAACTCAATCCTGCGTCCCTATTCGCCACTGATCATGTCAATTCAATTTAACCCCGCCTATCACAACACCCTTTCTTTTTTTTCCGATTGGTAACCGGAAAAAAATTGAAACTCACTTTATCTGGTTTTGGTAAAATTGCTCCAGACGGCGTTGATACCGCAGTCCTGTTCTGAGTCCACCTGGATATGTTTGATGTTTTCAGACCAGGTTTACGGCTCAGTATGCTCACATTTTTCGTGGAAAGCCGCAGTGGGAGGCGCAGCATAGTCGTCGCCATTTTTCTGGTACAAGATGATCAGTTTCCGGGCAGCCTTTGGGTGGGACGAGGATCAGGGCGACACAAATTCAATTTAAATTGCGATGACGTTTTTAAAAAATAAGTTTATTAATCATACTGTGACGTGCATACATCAGTTCGATTACGCTCTAAAAAGTGATTACAATAACTTGGATTTTCTCAAGGAATTCGACAAAGAAATTTGAGTATAAACTGCCCCCAAAAAATCCCTTTTTTAAAGTTTTTATTTTACTATATAAATTTGAGAAGGTGAGAACAGTTTAATATTTGCAACGATGATATGTCAAGAGGCTCCAGCAGAAGGGACATAAATAAATCTATCCTCTGTTTACAATTTGCTTTATCAGTAAGATATTTTATTCCTTTGGAAAACGCCACAATGACTTAAAACTACATTTCCAAAACACCTTATGATCTATTTTAAAACTTTTAATGCTAATTATATGATATGATATGATATGATTTGATATGATATGATATGATATGATATGATATGATATGATATGATATGATATGATATGATATGATATGATATATTATATTATATTATATTATATTATATTATATTATATTATATTATATTATATTATATTATATTATATTATATTATATTATATTTCGCATTTGTATATTGAAGGATTTGTTGTATTTTTTTTTTTAACTCATCGCTTGGTGGAGGTCTCCTCGGTTACCAGTAGGAAATGCGAGGGGCAAATTGCAGCACTTCCGCAGCGGTGTCGGAGCGCGCAGCACGGTTACGCGCACGGAAGGGAAGTCGAATTACAGGACGCACGAAAACTTGGCAACTTATCGTTAATTTATAAGGAGGAAAAACTACTGTATAATGTTGTAGAAGAAACTGATATGCGTTCATTGTTTTTTTGGATGACTTTATGCCCTGTGTAAGTTCAGTCACCGCCCTTTGATATCGTCACACGATACGACGAGGGATCGGAGGACTACAGCAGTTTTGAAACATACGCTGCACTTGTTCCACTGAGCCGAAGTCATTAGTTCTTACAAATTCACATTTAGCCATATATAAAGTGTTGCGAGAGCATTGAAATTATAAAAGCCCAGAGCCGCGCAAGCTTTTTCTTCTCGTTGGGACAAAGTAGTGGAGACAGCGAGGCCTGTTGACGGGGAGGCTGCATGTGTAGGAACTCTTGTCACGTTAGCTGGTTTAACACTCAGAAACATGTCGGCCCAGGCACAGATGCGAGCGATGCTGGACCAGCTCATGGGGACTGGACGAGACGGTGAGAAATAGATAGGTGTTTTTGATATGGTCATCTGGTAACGACATGTTTTCGTGTTGTTGATAAAAACTAGCCAGGAAGCTAACAGAATAGCTTAACAGCGGCAGTGAGGTATGCTTGCAATACCTAGCTTGCTAACATGAGGACATCCAGCGATCTACCTACCTGTTGTGTTAGACGTTTTTACGAAAATACTCTACATATAAGTTATGAAAACTGTGGTATTTGGTCTCCTATCATGGGTATCATTTATTTATTTTGTTGAAACAGCCTGTTGTGAGATATGGCTCATTCATTCCATATTTGAAAATAATATGAGCATAATATTAGTAATTAGGTCAGTATATCTCAAAAAAAGAAAAAGAACTCAAATATATGTATGTTTTCTGGTTTTCATTTTAAGGTGATTCCATGAGACAGAGAATTAAATTTACAGATGAACGAGTCTGCAAAAGTCACCTGCTGGATTCATGTCCCCACGATATCTTATCTGGCACCGTGAGTATCACATTTATTGTATATATACCGTACACATTGTGAAATAAGCAGTTTTAAAATATCAGCGGTAGCAAAGAATTTCACACCAAAAAAGACACATAATGGGAAGGAAATTTATGCAGTTTCTCATCAAAATGTTGAGTCATGCAAATGTACCACATTTAAGTGCATTTAAGTTTTACTGAAAAATGTTGTTCATCAGAATATTTGATGTCTTCCTGAATTCTGCAGAGAATGGACCTTGGAGAGTGCATGAAAGTTCACGATTTAGCCCTCAGAGCAGACTATGAGATCGCCTCAAAGGAGCATGAGTATTTTTTTGAACTTGATGTAAGTTTTTCATACACACACACCCTGGCTCTTTGTTTGTGTTGAATTTTCAAGAACTTCTTTTCTTTCCTTTGCATTCACATAAAAACCTTATTTATAGCAATAATGGATATCAAAGCTTTAAGATCTTTGGCTTTAAGATATATTGGTAATAAAAAGTCATCTGAAGATTGCATAATTTACTGAAAAGTCATTTTGTGTGGCTAATGTTAAATACAACCATATAACACACAAATATTTTCATTAGTGCAATGCTATTACTGCAGGTCAGATCAGTGCACATTTGAACCTGTCATTGCACCATGGTGTAACTTCTCATTTTTTTAAAATATACAACCTCATTTGTTGAGTTATTGTTTCCGTTTGTTTGGGGCTGCCATCATAGTTGGCCGTCTTTTGCCTCATTTGAGAGAACCGAAGAAAAGCAACGTGGAAGTGAAAATGGCCAATCGTTTAGATTTTAGCCAATTTTATTTTTCTTTCCCCCAGGGGGGCACCTCAATTTTGCAGAGTACTCAGTTTATGTTCAAAGAAAAAGAAAAGAGGACCATGGTGGGCAGAGACAATCATTTTAAACACATTCCTATAGCCTGTTAATAAATGCCTACCACCATACACGGGTATCATAAATAACATCAGTAGTCATGTATAAAGTGCTTTATTCATTCCACATACTAGCGTCAAGGTTTAACAACCTGATGGCAGAGGGAATGAAGGATTTTGCCAAATGGTTGGTCTTGGCATATGACGCTACGAGACAATGGCCTTATCGTCAAGACAAAATCATAGGACGGGATGTGGTGGGGTCGGGAGTCTATTCTCCGTGTTCTTTTGACCCCCCCCCAACAAGTTATTAATAGTACAGTCACTAAAGTTTGGATATATTTTTCTTTGAATTTGTGAAAGATAAGTTTTCATTGTGAACAGGATCTGTCTGTGTTTGTGTCCCAGGCTGCTGAACACCTTCAGTCCTTCATTGCTGACTGTGACCGGAGGACTGAGTTGGCCAAAAAGAGGCTAGCAGAGACCCAGGATGAGATTAGCGCTGAAGTGGCTGCAAAGGTGACCGTCTCCCCCATGAATGGCTGTGTCCTCACAACAGCTTGGGTTGTTGGTTTGGCATGTTTAGTAACTGTTCTGCTCTCTTTTTTTTTTTTCTTTAAATCATATTTTTCTGCTCTACCACAATAAGGCCGAGCGTGTCCATGAGCTGAATGAAGAGATCGGAAAGATGCTGGCCAAGGCTGAGCAGCTCGGGGGCGAAGGGAATGTCGAAGAAGCCCAGAAAGTACTGGAGAACGTGGAAAAATCTCGAGCTTTAAAGAAAGAAGCCGAGGTTGGACGTTAAACGATCTAGATTCGATTGTGCAGAATTAAGCGTTGTTTTTAATACTTATTGTAAATTGCATGGCTGTGTTTTTACTGTTCTATATGTTGTTCTTGCAGGAAGTGTACAGGAACTCAATGCCAGCCTCCACCTTTCAGCAGCAAAAGCTCCGGGTCTGTGAAGTCTGTTCTGCCTATTTAGGTCTTCATGACAACGACCGTCGTCTGGCCGATCACTTCGGGGGCAAACTGCACCTCGGCTTTATTGAAATCCGCGAGAAACTTGAAAAGCTGAGGGTAAGTTGCAGCGGATTTTGCGAAACAGACTTAAAGAGTGATACTGAATTCCATCTGTGTTCTTTTTTTTGTTTTGGGCAGAAAGCAGTTATGGAGAAGCAAGAAAAAATGCGAACAAGGAGACGAGAGGAACGTGAAAAAGAAGAAAGAGAGCGTCAGTGGGAGATGGAGCGAGAGAGAGAACGGGAAAGGGAGAGAGAATGGGAGAGAGAACGAGAAAGGGAGAGAGAGCGCAGGAGGTAAAACTAATGATCTCAATATCGACTATTTCTGTGTACAAATATGAAGTTTACGTGGAAACTGACAGTGCTTCAACCTTAGGTCAAGATCGAGAAGTGGAGATCGGTACAGGTGTGTCTAAAGTGGCTGAATGAATGTTTTCAGTCGTTGGTAGAAGCAACAACTTCTACATAAACATAGAGAGGTGTGACCTATCTGACGAAACCTGTTTGTTTGTTTTTTTTGTCAGGGATGGCCGCAGTTCATCCTCCCATCGTTCAAGGCGCCACCATTCCTCTCATTCCAGAGAAGAAGGCGGAGAACGAGAGCGAGAGAGGAAACACCGTCACAAGGAGAGGCACCGCTCGCACTCCCACTCTCATCGGCATAGGAGGAAGAGGTTCACCTTTTAACCTGCTGAC
>BJFM01000290.1:105887-122029 GCA_016586285.1 Arothron firmamentum | reverse complement strand
TTTGACTTTGAAAACCCTGCAGGTGGTGATTTTTTTTTTTCCTCATCTCCTTCAGAGACAGATCATCTCACACCCGCGAAAGAGAGCCCTCACCATCCCAGGAGAAATGGCGTGAAGACAGGGCTGACCACAGAGTCTGGGAGGACAGGGAGACATCTCCTTCCACGGACAAAGCCAGGGGCAGAGATCGAGAGCGGTCCCTGTCGTACGAGCGGGACCGACGCTCCAGCTCAGACGAGCGAGAGTCTGGGGAGATATGAACGGAGGGGGGAAACCTCTGATGTTTTTGAGACTTATTGTTTAGTTGAAGGTCATGAAGAGAGATATTCTTGCTGGTGCAAATGTGTCTCTGGATGTTTGTCAGCTTTGTATGTTTATTCATGCTTAAACGTGATCAGAGGTGAAAGGTGAGGGGGGAAAAAAGCGGTGGTGGCAAATAACCCATTTGCAGACAAATGTTTTTTATTTTCCTGTTTATTTTGAGAAGAGTTTGGAAAGAGTTGATAAGAACAAAATGGAAGCCTTACTTTCAGTCTCGTTTTATTTCGCTCAGCTTAAAGTGCTGTTGTTTTTGTCTTTAGTTGGGTGGTAGTATGTTTTGTTGTTTGTTTTAATTTTCAGTTCCAGCACAGTTTGAAGACATTAATGTGGCATCACCATTTGCCGTTGTGCTTGAAATGATCTGTGGATGACTGATGGCATATTTGGTGTTCGTATTTTAGTCACTGATTTCAAGCCATAATGTCTGAAACAAATAACACACCCCTGAGCTTTTCCAGGAAGCATCTTTGCAATGAAAAGCTTGGATCCCCCCCCCCCAAAGAAACCAGTCTTTTTAATTGCTGTCCCTGACATATGAACATATGACATATGTATCACAAACATTTCCATACTGATATTCGACGGCCTGGGACTTGTTTCCTGTTTGCTGTGCTACAACCTTGATCTAGGAATCTACTTTGCTGTGTCACCATTAAACTGAATAAAATTTTCTGCTTCCATTTTATTCATGTTTTTCTTCTCTCTTGTCACTACGTTATATTACCCTAAATACATTGTAGTTAAAAATTGACACAAAAGACTGTCAGAAAAAAAGTGTCTTATCCAGACTTTAAAGCTTACAGCTGTGATTTACATCTAGATTGTAAAAATATATATGTATTTCACACTTGAAGCAACTGTGCTAAGCATATTACAGTTTATGCATAATTAAAACTTCATGTGTAATTAACACATAAAATTGCATTTCAGGTTTGGGGTCTTTGAAGAACTATTCTGTATACTTGTAATTTGATAAACGATCTGTAGGTGGTGCAACATAACGGGGTATATCTGAAAGGTAAGGTTATTTTTATTGAGCATCAAAAGGTTATGTGGCAGGACATCAGGAATAAAGACAACAAATGAAGCTAATTTCATAAATAACAAAATTCAGTGTTAAAAAAAAAAAGAAGCAAATATAGTAAAGGGGAAATTGTGTTCACACGGTTATCCAGTGGCGGGCCGTGCATTTCCCGCCTTGGCCTTCAGTGACGTCATACTTAATACACTGCATAAGGTTTGGTCATATAGTACTTTACGACAATATACAGTAAGACAGACACAGGCAAGGGCTTAATATGTAAGAAAACAGATCGTTCAGCATGTACGTACGTCAAGAACGCAGGAAGTTTGAGTTCAAAGAAGAAGAAGAAGAAGAAGAAGAAGAAGAAGAAGAAGAAGAAGAAGAAGAAGAAGAAGAAGAAGCATCCTTGTGACGTCATTGCGTCACAAAGTTGGCGCGTGCAATCAATGAAACAGGTTATGATAAAACTACTGAATTAACTGGCTGTGCACATAGAAGGGAAATTAATGGGGGGATCTGGAATTCATTGTAAAGAGACTGCAGAGTGTTATCACGAAAATAGACGACTGTCATATAAGTGTGGTTTTAAATTCTCAGAGATGGCAGATAAGGCAGCAAAGGAGGTGACTGGAAATATGCGCAAATACATTGATTCGACAATGTAAGTATATCAGAAATTTAGAGCATTATCAAACAAAGATTGAGGGAAAGGTCGCATAAACAATGGAAGGAAAAGAAGACGGGACAGTGGTACAGAGCACAAAGGAAAGTGGGAGAAATGAGATGTGCATAAAGGAACAGAAGAAAATACATAATAATATCGAGGCTGCTTTGGACATAATACACAGTACACTATTTAAAACAGGAAAACATACTAAAGGGAATTGTGACTATTGTGGACAAGGAGAGACAATACAACATGTTTTACTACAATCCCAGCAATATGAGTTAGAAAGATATAATTTGAATACACAGCTTAGACACATTAAAGTGCTACTGGACATCATGTACAAACAACAGAACTCAGGAAGTAAGTGCTATAAATTCGTATTTCAGTTTCTTAAAAGTGCAAAGTTGATAGATAGGTTATATTTTCGAGGTTGTTTCATTGTGAGGGGGGAATACTGTAGTAGACGTTCTATCCACACTCCATTCCTGTTGGTGGCAGTAATGCAGCAATTTGTTGTCTGCCAACCGCCAATGAAACGCCGCAAGAAGAAGAAGAAGAAGGTGGCGCGCATTAAGAAAATAGGCGGAAGGGCATCAAAAGTGTAAAGATTAATTACATAAGCGACTATATTTTTAACTGTAATGTCGTTGTTGAAGCCGTTTAGTAAGCTGCCAGGTTTGAACACAGCCAGCATTTTGGTGAGTTTGTTTAACGATTCGACCTTACACGGGTCTTATTCGTCAAAACATGGCGATGTTTATTTTATTATGTTTCTCTCAACTTGGGCTGATACCGTTTTTGTTTGTGAAATTAGTACAAAATGATTAATTAAAACCCAACCCTTTTTCATACCCGAATAAAAATGGACAAAACGCACGACAGACTGATTCAGTACACTGGATGTGACATTGGGTTCCCATGGAGCACCAAAAATGTCTTAAGCACAAATAAATAATTACAGGCATAAATAGGTACATTTTGGTCAATACAATTTTTTGAGGAAAAATGTACCTATTGTGCAATGCACCGAAATGTACCTGTATGCAAAAGTTTTGGCAGGTATGGAAAAAATGTTGTAAACTATAAATGCTTTAAAAGCTGACAAAGTATTAATCGTTTATTTTCATCAGTTAACAAAATCCATTGAACAAACATAAGAGACATGACATCAATATTTGGAGGGACCACCCTTTGCCTTTAAGACCGCATCAATTCTTCTAGGTACATTTGCAAACAGTTTTTGAAGGAACTCATCTTATAGGTTCCAAACAACTGACCAGAGATCTCTGGTCAGTTGTGGATGTAGAATTCCTCAGATGCTCCTGTCTCCTCGTGTCATCCCACACACACTTGATGTTGTGATCAGGGCCATGCGATCACTTCCAGGACTTCAAAAATGTTTGGACAGCACATCTTGAAACACCAGTCTGTTTTGAAATATTGGAGAGCTTTTGCTGATGCAGTATAACTGCCTTGTGTCTTGTTGCCGTGCTCAGTCTTATCACTATTTATATTTTAGAAAGTATTTTTAGTTTACAGCATTTTTTCATACCAGCCTAAAACATTTGCACAGTTTTGTATATGTACATTTATTTATTTAATATTTGTTTTTAAATTTATCTTTTATGTATAAATTTATATATGTATTTCTGCTTTTGTTTTTCATTTATTTCCATAGTTTCATGTTTTTTTCCCCATTTATTTATTTATTTCTCTATTCATTTATTGTCTAAGGAAAAAGGTCTATGAATATGTAACTGGTCTGAATTAAATTTGGATCTCAAGTGTCATCAGGTTTTGTGCTGACCTGGAGTGTTGTTCTTCCAGCTGGTGGAGAGTGAGGAGCAGTTGCAGCAGACTTTAGCAGATGCTCTGGTGGAGGAGACAGCTTTCACCGTGAACGTGTGAGTATGTCTGTCATATTTCACTGCTGAAGTCAACAAATCTACAGTAGACAAATAAAAACATCATCTGCTATTCTGACGCTACATTGATTCTATAGCTTGTGTTTATAGCAGCCAATTTTTAAACAGATCCAACACTTAGCCATTTATGTAAATTGGGTTTATTTAACTAAAATATAGCCTTTATTCTGCTATTTGTCAAGGATTTGACAACAGAGCTCGGCACTATAGCGCACCACTGTTAATTATTCATAAACTCAACAGTCTTGTTTTTTGGAGATGTGTGAGTTCGTTTATCTGCCCCTCCATCAGATTATGATAATTAAAGCAGCTTCTTTCAATAATAAACCACAATCTAAATCGGATCAATAGAATCTGATCTTTAACCAGCCTGGGTGCTTCTTCTTGTATAGGAGACTAGCAAAGACTCTGCCTTTACCTGTGGAAAATGAGGAGAGTCGTCCAAGGATTGACTTGGTTGTCTTCATCATCCACCTGTCCTCAGAACTCAGGTAATGTTCTTATAAAAGCTCATATTCAATGTCAGTTTATTCTATATATAAACAGTAAGACTATAATGTATTGTTTAAATAGATTAAATCTGCAGTTATCTCTAAATCACCCATAGAAGAAAATATTCTATAGAAAGAAATAATTATTTTATTGGGTCATTTTTTTGTCTTATTTTGTGCTTCTGTACGGCATTTACTCATATTTTATTTCGGAAAAAGACACTTTTGTTCACTTTTGGATTTTTGTCTTCATCAAGTTTGCAGTCAGCAGAAGAATCCATGAAACATTTGGACTCTGGCTATTTCCTTGGAAAAGTCTGCCTCATGGTCACTAATGGTACAGAAAACGCTTTTGGCAGCTCATTGAAACGCATAAACTGCAATGCAGTCCAATTACATCTTCATTATCCACTCCTTCCTTTCGTTTATTGTTGTGAAATAGCCGTGCATTTTTGTGCATCACTGTGACTGCCATCTTTTGTGTCTATCTCTCGTAGCTCGTAATGCTTCAGTGCCCCCGGAGCGTCTGGACGCTGTGAGAAAACTGGCTGCTTCGCTGCAGTGCCCTTTGCTGTTTGCAGAGGATCAGGTCTGTTCGATTTCCACCCCAGAGTATTCAGTTGAGCTTTATAGCTGTGTTGAGAGGCATCAATGGTCTCCTATAAAAATCCCTCCATAAAATATAGTGGGCCAGAACTCAGCTGCCCGCATCAGTACCAGAACCCCCCTCTCATCACCATATCACCCTCATCCTAAAGCACCTCCATTGGCTTTCGGTCAAACAAAGAATTCAATTCAAACTCCTTTTGCATACCTTTAAAGCCATCCATAACATTGCTTATCTGACCTAATCTCACCCATTCATGCACTCTTTTCCATCTGACCATCATCATTCTATTAGCTGTGTTTGGATTTTACTGTTACTGTGATTTTATTGATTTTATTGTTGATGTTATATATGTATATTTTAACTTGTGTACAGTGTCCTTGGGTGTTCAGAAAAGTGCTTTTAAGTAAAATCTATTATTATTATTATTATTATTATTATCAAACACCAATTAAACCCAGTAGAAGCGACTACAGGATCAAAGAGAGTTTTCCCAACTTAAGTAAATCTCTTGATAAGCTTTATTTGTCCATGCACAGTTCTGTGCAGTATTATTATAACCTGCATTTAACCAGGTTTGTCCCATTGAGATTATTCAGAAATTTTAGATTTTGGTGTCTAAGTTCTGACTGCAAAACGTTCCACGTAGTCGAAGCAGAAAACCAAAAAGCTCTCTCCCCATTTCTGTTCTTAGATACAGGAAAATGTAAAAATTTCTGACAACGGAGACTGTAGGCCCTATTATTCGAGATTAAAAGAGAGGAGAAATACGACAGAATCATCTCAGGAATAGCCTTGTAAATTAGGACATACCAATGGCCAGGCCAGCACATATAAAGATGGCTGATTTACTTTAGTATATAAGACAGTGATGAGATAGTGCTCCACAGATGGCGAGAATCCTAGAGCGCACAATAGCACGAACAGTATAAGTGTATATCTGCAATATAATTCAAACAAAACTTTATTTATCCCAATATAAACTCTATCTGCTCTCCCCAGACATCAAACGGTGTGACCCATGCCGCAGAGAGGCTGCTGACCATCCTGAAGGGAGCCGCTGGCCTTGTTCCCATGGCGTCCGCTCTCTACCTGTCTAACCTCACCCGCTACACTGTGCCCCTCGACATCGACCAGCCCACCTTCGACTAACTGGCTGTTTTTCTCTGAAGGGGATGTCTGCCTAACTTTTTCATATTTGTATTTATTTAAAGTGACCCTTTTCAACTCTAACTACATTAGCGTGTTTTTTGTCAGGATTTTATTTTTAGATTCGATGTTGATGCTTAAGAATGAATCCTTCTTGCTCTGGGGCGTGCATGGGATTTTTTTGTTTAAAAAGAAATATAATAATTGAGACATTTCACAACAAGTATTTCATGTTAAGCTCTTACTTGGTCTTTTGAAAGAAATCATGGAAAATGATGCTTTTCTAAGATTATTTTTCATTTCCTCTCCCTCCACCTCAGGAGGAGTGGAAGGCTAGATAGGGTGGGTCAGTATTTTGTGGCTGACCTCTGATCCCTGAACCAACGTGACTCCTCAAGACAGGATGTTGACAGGGATGTGAACTGACTTAAACTAGGAGATAAAAACAAGCTTTCCCATCCCCGTCTGGAACAAATCATTATCCAAACATTCCCCGCCATGGTCCTCTACTGAATATTTCACATGTGACCCGGCCAGTCACTGAGATCTTTTCCAATGCGGGTTAAACGCACAGAGACAAAAAGAGCCTGTATGTTCTATTAGGAATGTATAAATTTAAAAAAAGGAATGGTGACATGTCACCCATGTCAGGATTGGTGACAGCGTCATTGTTTTTGTTTTTTTGAGACTGCGTTAACTGCAAGAAAAGAAGTAAGGAATCTTCTGTCCATACAGTATAAGCTCTTTTAATCTGCGTGCAGGTCCTGTGGATAATTTACAATAGATGATGGAAACAGACTGTAGCCGTGCACAGACTCCACATTTGGAGACACAATATCCTGCGTGTCACAGCTTGATCGGCCACATGCTCGCAAGGTGCTTGGCTCCTGTTCAGTTGTCAGTTACCCGGCGTGTTGCGCGTGTGACCCAATGTGTTGTGCCTGGTGTCACGTCTGCACAAGCGCCCCCTGATGCACGCACACAAATCCAAAGGGCAGTCAAACACGGTCATGGCGTCAAGTCAGGATCAAACCGGAGGGAAAAACGGAGACAAACGGAATGTTGATAAGGCGACCTATCTTTGTCTGCACTGTTTCAAATGTCACAAACAGAGGACACAGGACTGGACGTGTAAAATTATATTAAGGTGGTTTATTTTGAGTGACCTTTGACTCACAGCTTATGCTTATATTCTTAAATTTAAAACAAAAATGAAATAAATTGGCATGTAATGTGTCAGTTGTAGTAAGGAAATCAAAGTAAAAATCAATAAATTTGTAGGTTTTGTTTTATATTTTAAAAAATGACAGTGACAGAAAAATCGACCTGATGACTGGGACGGTGGACGAAGGAGAGGATCCACCCACATCCGGAGGGGGTCATCTGAGGTCTCTACAGGTCTTTGTGGTAAACAAAACAGAACAAATGTACCAGCTATTTCAAGTTGGACTAAAGAGGTGGATCAAATATCAGTCTGATATTCAAGGAGCCTGGTAACGTGACTACAGACTGAGGGTCCCAGTCTGTCAAAGCACACAGCTGCACCACAACAACCACTTTATATAAACTTGGATTAGCTAGCTGGCTCATCGCTACAGGAAAAACTGAAGCGGATTTCTGTAAAGCTCCATTGAGTTTTAGAGGATCCCAGTATTCAGCATAAATCACAGTTTCATTAATAAAGTTTTGTGATATAAACTGAGTAATATGCTATTGTAAATATATAATAAATTAATAATATTTAATTAATACCATAAATAAGGATTATCTTTAGGTGTGAGGTGTTATTTTCATGAATATGTGTGTTTTTGTTTTGCACAAATATCTTTGATCTGCAACCAATATTGGATTTCTGCCCTCACAGAGAGCTTCCAGACCAGTGGAGGAACTAACTCATGGAAGCTTGTCAGAAAGCTGAAGGCGCGACAACAGTCTTTAACTGACCTGTTAAGGTGAACAAGCAAACCTTTGGTGAGCTTTTGTTGTTGAAACTGAAGCATTTTTAGTTGAGGATTAGATTTTTCAAGTTTTTCCAAAATGCACGTGTGCATGTTTGCCAATTAAAACTTTGTTCTGAATTTGATCAGGATTTATCTCCACCAGCTTCAGACTATATGTCTAAGTGAGCAAAAAAACCCAAAAACACTCCATTTTTTAGAGTAGAGACCAATAAAATTGACTTTTTCATCAGGTATCCATATTTCTTTTTATTGAGTTAAGATCTAGTAACAGGAAATAATGCGTTCTATAACATTCTTCAGGCATATGCTTATCAAACTATTCCAGCATGATTGATTGGAAGCTAAAGAAACTGCAGAGTTTTTAAAGGATCATGATGCTGAAAATATCTGTGTGATGACATTTAGCTGAAGCCAAGCTCTTTGTAGGTGGCGTCAATGTCAGCGATGACCGTGCCCATTACATTTCTCAGGGCCTGCTGCCCGGCCGCGTCCATCCCAGCCTTCTCCTCCATGACCTTCTCGATGACCTCTGCAATCAGCTGACAAGAAAAAGAAAATCAGGCAGGTTTTAGAATCAGGCAGGAAATCACAACACAGCAGCCAAAACACCAGCCTCACCTTGAAGTTCTTAATGGGGATCTTGTGCTTGGTGGCATGAGTATTGGCAAGAGGTTGCAGGATCGCAGCATGGTTTCCCTTGGCCTTCAGGAGCTCACCAAGTTTTTTCAGCACAACGGCTCCGTGGGCAGAGACAGCTGCATTACCTGCCAGCTCGCCTTGGGATATGCCCTCAAACTTGGGGAAGAGCTTTTGAGTTTCTGGATTTTCTGTGAATAAACTGAAATGAGGACATAAAATGACGCAGCTGATGACATGTTCTCCGATACTAAACAGTGATGGGGGGGGGGATCTTCAGTAACTGCAAATAAAAGAATAATCTTCTGGTCTACTGAAGGGAGTCATGTCCTTAGAGTCACTAACCGGGTGAGGACCATTCCCCCATGAGCATTGTAGTCTGCCTCAACTGGACCCCAGAACTTGAGAACCATGTCAAAGTCACCCATGATCTCAGAGGATAGAGAAACAAAATGCTGTTTTCAGCAATAAAAGCAGAATAACACAGTGAATGACAGACAAAAAAACAAAACAAAAAAACCCCCAAACAAACCTGTAGTCATTCAGTATAAGAATAAATGCAAAGCATTCCCTTTTTTTGGATTATTTACCAAAAAGATAGATTTGGTTTTATTTTCTGTATATTCCTTTATTGTAAATGTAAAATTATTGGGTATTAAAAGAAAAACTCTTACCTATAAAGTAATGAAATATCCTGTTGCGTTAAGGTAAAAACTTCTCTTTGACCTGAGTCCTCCTTGATCGAAAACTAACCTTTTATACCAGGCCCCCAGTTCCTATCTTACTGGTAAAACTATTCCAGCCCACCTACTTCACATCTCTTTCCATCCACTGCCCTCTCCAGATTTAATCAGAGAACCTGCTTATCTCTAATATGAAAAAGGCCTCTGCGACATTCGTTATAGTGTTTAATGTTTCATTTTAAGCAACGGGACTATCAATAGGACAAGATACGTTGTTAGTAATCAGTGTTATTTGTTGTCTATTAGTGCTTTTGTGTGCCTTGGGAATTTGTGACATACTGTATATATTAACATTTACTGTATGATGAGAACGTATTGTGTGTCATGGATGTCTTAAAAAATTTCAGTTACAGACCCAAAGGTAATTAATCAAAAACATTTGAAATTACGCACAAACACAATTAATTCAACACACAGTCAAATCACGTCTGTGATAAAAGCAATTTATTTCAATGCTTTAAATTTCAAACATAAACATAAAATATGTTTTCATTTTAATTTAATTATTGACTACAATGAAATTAAAATGATGGCGTATGATTGCTTGGGCAAAGTTGTGTTGCTTGATGTGTGTATAAGAGGTACAGTATGATTGCGAAACTACACATCTGAACTGTGCCCTCTGCTGGTCACTGGGAAATAGGTACACCACGATTCCTCCTCATTGGTCTAGAGACTATTGGGTTGTCATGTCTGCTTATCCAATAGTTGTTGCTCTGTAAGTCACGTGTCTTGAAAGCCGGAAAAAGCTGTAAACAGACAATTTCAAAGTAGTTTAGAATCTCTGCCATCATATTCAAGCTTAAAGTTTTAGGTTTTGTTTATATCGTCAAGCCTTTTCTCCATTATTTATGCTTTTTTCTTTGAACTTCACTTGACAGAAATGTCCTCCAATATGAGAAACGTTTTAAAAGGCGTCAGACAATTGACCTCTGCAGCGAAACAGACCGGTAACTATTTACACTTTTTAGGGGCAGCAACATTCCAGAAACAAACAAACAAAAAAACAACAACTTTGAAATTAAATTGAATTGTTACAAATAATAATCACTCGTAACTTTTGCTTCGTTGGCAAATGTCAACACCGTTCCATTACATTCCATTACTTTCTTCTTATTATCGGCTTTCGTCTGCCCACATTCGACCAGCACATACTACCTATTTTTATTAGATGCAGAAAACTTAATTTTTTATTATTGATACACCCTGTTTTAACATTTAATCCTTAAGTAATACCAAAAGCATAAATCTTTTTTTCTTTCAGGATTCAAAAATAGATTTGTCCTTGGCAGTTTCAAAATAGAAGTACTATTTTGATATATTTGTAAAGTATAAATAGGTACTGACTGCGTTCTTCCAGAATTAAAGTAATCCAATTGTGTATAAACCACAGGAAAAAAGTTAGAATCTATTGACATAGAAGAAATACAAAATGCACAACATGGTAATAGTTTAGTGTTACAATGCCTGTCAACAAAGGATACACGGTCACGAGGGTGCACCAGCAAGTCCAATTTTAAGATGAGCTGAACAGTCTTGATGGCTTTTCATGTGTACCACTAAAACAAAATGTTCTTTCCAGTGTCAGAGCTCTCTGTACCAGTTCCATGGGGTGAAATCAGAGGTAAAATCTGGGGACCCGATCATGGTCATCCTGTGCTCTGTGTGCACGGCTGGGCTGACAACTGTGGGTCCTTCAACACCCTCATTCCTCTACTACCTAAAGGTAACTGTCATAAATCACCAAGATATTTAATTCTAACCTATTACAGTTTGGAGAAAAAAAGAATCAGTGAATAATTACTGCAAATCTCTACAGATAAGGAATGCGGCTATTTAGCTCCTTTTATTGAGTGTGCGGAGTGTTGTGCTTTTCCTCTGTCATCACTCCCCCAAAATGTTGTTTGATAATGATTATCAATGATGGCAATGGCAACATTTGACCATCATGCACTTCATTCAAAATTATCAGTGATGGCAATGGCAACATTTGACCATCGTGCACAAATCAAAAGCATACGGTTTAGGTTGTTTGAAGCTGCAGCTATTTCTCTATGTATGACTGAGATGGTAAATAATTTTCTTTTTTTCAAGGATACAGCAAGTGTTTTGTGAATTCTTTATACTGTGACACTGGAGACAGAGAGATAAAAGTCTGTTTAGAGTGTACAGAAGCTCTATCAGTGCTGGTCTCTTCTTGTCTCTCAGCTTTTAGAACTGGTGCTTCTTACAGACTGTGTCTCATAAAGAATTTAGAAAAACCTTAATTGTCGTTATACATGTGCTATGGAAATTAGGTTGACATGTCGTTCACGTAGCTGTGATGTAGAACCTTGATCAGATGAATAGGAGACGTCAATGATTTAACATCCTCAAGCTTTAATTGAATAATTTCACACTTGCTAGATCAGACATTTGGTTGTTCTCTTTTTCAGAGTGCAGATATGTGGCAGTAGACCTGCCCGGTCACGGTCTGTCATCACATCGTCCTCCTGGAGTCCTGTACTCTTTTCCTTATTACTTGATGGATGTGCGCAGAGTCGTTGATGGTGCGTAAAGCCATAAATTGGAATAAATTTTAATTTTGTATTTTGGAAATCATTTTACAAGTATTGTGCAAGTCAATATGCAGTATTTCTATAAATGATTCCAGCCAGATTCAAATTCTGTGGTGCTTTTTTTTTTTTTTACTGCACTGAGAACACACCAATGATGTCATTCATTTCAAGTAAGAACAGTCTCTGTAAGTGTGATATTATTCTGAACCAGGTTGATGATCTGTGAAATTTGCTCCCTCAGCTCTGCAGTGGGATAAATTCTCCATTATTGGTCACAGTATGGGTGAGTGCAGCATGACACCACAAGCTGTGCTTGTGACTGAGCCAAGTTCTATTCTTATGGATTCACTTTTTTGTGTTTGTGTGTTATTCAGGTGGCAATGTTGCTGGAATGGTAGTACCAGTTTAGCAGTATTTTTAATGCTATTCTGTAGAAAGTATTTTACGTAGCTGTGGTTTGCACCGTGCATGATCTGTGTTCTGTTTCCCCACAGTTCAGCGCTTTGTATCCAGAGATGGTTGATGCGCTCATATTCCTGGACTGTTATGGATTCTTAAAAACAGATTCCGTACATAAACGCTCCACATTTATATAAAAAAAAAGATTGTGTCTTTCGTGCCATGTTTTCATATAACATCATTTTATGTGGTGTTATTTGAAAACATGACAGTATTATCCAGTGTTTGATTGTAACTGGAAAATGTTTCTCTTCTCTTTCAGAAAGATATGCCTGATGTGATGAGGCAGGGGATAGATGAGATTATTCAGTTTGACAAAAAGCCTGAAGAGAAGATTAGAGTTTATACCTATGAAAATGCAGTGAAGAGGTAGAACACCTATGTTTTACTGAAAATAAACATCCAATACCTTTGTTTAAAGGGGCATTAAAAGATCAACTGTGTTTTTAAAAATGCTTTTCTGTTCTTTCAGGGTGTTGGCTGGAAACCCAAGTATTTCAGAAAAATCTTTACATAACATTTTAGAGCGTGGACTGGTCAGAGTGGAAGGGGGTCTGTCTTTATTTCTCTCCTAAGTTTGTTTGTGCATTATTTCTTTTTAAATGGCGTTCTCTTTTAAAACTCTTACATGTACACCCTGTTACTCTTTTGCTGACAAGGTTCTTCATTTTGTCTCCTGCAGGTGTGATGTTCTCCCGAGACTTTCGAATTAATCTGGTTGGTTTTCAAGACCTTTAAATTTTTGTCTTTGCCTTTTCTTTCAGGTATGTCATAATAACAGTACCATTTTGTGTTCTGTAATTTCAGAAAAACATTGCAAGGCACAATATGGATCAGATTCTTGAACTACAGTCAAGGATAAAATGCCCTATTCTTCTTGTCCTGTAAGAACCCTAACGCTAACCTCTTAACACAATATTAAGTTTGTTTAAGTTCATTTACACAATCATCTTTCCTTGACTTTTCAGAGCGGAAGATGGATTCGGTAAACAATATAACATACCAGACAGTTATAAATCAGCCATCTTGCAGGGCTATAGAAAGAGAAATGTGAGTACGTCTGATTAAGGAGAGTTCATGTATTTGTAACTGCATTTATTTATTAAGGAAACAGTGCAGCCCAAGACTCTCGTCAGAAGGCGGAAGGTTACGCAGTATTTTGTAAAATAGTGCCAAAGTCACAATCCTGTTACAAAACGCCATCATCAGGGACTGCGTAAACTCCGGGTTGGTTCAAACACAGCTACATTTAATTCCATCTGCCTTTTTTTGGTAGGTTTTACTCTGTTCTGTTCTGATGTGCGTCATTGGGGCAACAAGACCCAGCCAGGGGCAATGTATATTGAACAGTAAATTGAGACTTTTGTCATGTGATGCAACTACAATAAACCAGTACAGCATCTGCGTCGCTGCAGGAAATGCACCAATCTGCCTATTAATCTGTGTCTGTTTATGTTATAATGTAAATTTGGGAATTTGCACATTTGTGCTATTGAGAGCTGCCAATATGTATGTTGTTTTAAGAGGTGGGACTTGAAAACCTTTTTTTTTTAGCTAGATGGATAAAACTATGCAGTTTTGCTAATTGTAGCATGTTAGGTGATTAAATTAAATTGACAGAGCAAAGTAATCACACATTTTGTTAAAAATAGATTGTTAAACTGCAATTATATTAATGTAAGAAATTAATAACAAGCACAGCCATTTGTCTTTTAGGTCATGACTGTTACTGTTCCTGGAAATCATCACGTCCATCTGAACAATCCTGAAGTTGTTGCTCCAACTGTGTCTGACTTCCTCCAGACGAAAGTGCTCTCACATCCAACTATCCAGACAGCTACTCCCACTTCCAAGTTATAAAAGATGGTTTAAAGAATGCCACCGTTTATCCATTCCACTATGAATTTTCATGAAACCGAAATCATATTTCAAAATATCTGTACTGAAGATCTGAATCTTTGATATGTTTTTTGTTCAGACAGGCTGTAAGGACTTAAGGACGTTTTAAATCAATTTCTTGATAATGGATTTGTATATCATGTTTCATGAGATTAAGTGAAATTTAAGACTGGCATTCACTGCTAACATGTAGATCTGGCACTGTGGTGTTTCTCTGCTCGTCTTGGTATGTCAAAGGCATATTTCGAGGCTGTCATTCTTTCACGTACCTGCTGTCTTTGAAGAATGTTTAATATTCGCAGCGGCATGTTTGATTTCTGCTCTCTGTCATTAATATTTTAGCTGCTGCACACTTTTCTCTGAAGAGTTTTCTCACCTCTGGAATCAAGGGAACTACTGAGGAAAAGGTACCAAGGCTGCAATGTGATGCATGGGAAGTGTTCCTGATTCCTGAGTTTAAATTTAGCATACAAGCATTTGTCTTCCACAATTTATTGTCCATAAAGACTCAGCAAGCTGTCAACTGTTTTCGATAGTGACCTAATATGAAGTTTTTATACTCAAGCAAAACACACTAGCACATGCTTACGCAGCTATGGTGAATACATTTGGTTACATGAGATAAATACATGAGCAGTCATTGCTAATTGTAAGAGGAGACACAAGATAAGTCATAGTAGATTTGTGAGCGAGCTAAATCATTACACATGGCCTAAATTATTAGTTGATTAAGTCATAGGCTTTGACAACTCAGGGTTTCAATCATAGCATCAAATTTTTATCTCTACATTAATAATAATAATTGCAGTAGTGTATGTAAAACGCCATTGCTTGGCCAATTCAATTCAATTAAATTGTATTTAAAGTGCCAATTCATAACAGTTATCTGAAGACACTTTACAGGTGTGTAAACAACACATTTAAATAAATAAGAGAGAGAGAGTTTGTCACTGGCTTGCAGTGATCCTTTCATAGAACTCAGAACAAAGTTGAAAGTTAGCCTGAGTAATGAGCAAGGTGTCCAGTCCCACGTGGTTTCATGGACCAATGAGCATCAAGCTACAGACATGCGGAGAACGGTGGAGTTTTTTAATTAGTTCAGATTACAGATCGCTAAGTGTGTGACTGACACACACCTGAGCCAAAGACAACGAGGTTTAAACCGGAGTGCACTGTTATGGCCTTAAACAACTTGCTGCCATGTGTACCGTCTTGTCAATTTAAAAAAAAAAAAAAAAAAGGAAAGAAAGAAATAGGGACAGGGCTTACGTAAAATTGGGACACTGTGAATAATTATTTACATGTCATTTTCTTTTAAAAAATTGTCATAAATTGGCAAAAATTTCAAAAACTTAACTCACATTCTCATTATGGGGCGTTAAGGAAAAAATTATTTAATCCATTTTAAAATAGGATTATAATAAAATATGAATCGCCGTGAATAAATGCAGATATTGTAGATACGTAAAATATCACTGTTTCACTGTCAGATATCACTTTCACTCTCAGAGTTTGTATTGATTTCGTTTCTTTTCCTCTTATATTGACACGCTTTAGACACAAAGCTTTTATTGTGAAGGATCCCTACTTCCCGACGAAGTATCTAGCGGACATGGTGATTCGTCAATTTGCGGTGCACTTCTTTAGTGAGCTAGGAAAAGTCCCCACAAATGGGATGTCTCAACATTTAACGTGAACA
>BJFM01000290.1:69412-91852 GCA_016586285.1 Arothron firmamentum | reverse complement strand
CCCCCCCCAGAATGAGTGTGTTTGACCGTCTGACATCCTTGATCCCTCAAGGATCTTCGTCCTCCAGACAAGCAAAGGAGCGTTCCCCCCCGCGTTTGCCGCCTCCTCCATCCCTCTCTTCTCCCGTCATCAGGAAGGAACCCATTCAGATTCCGTTGTTCGCTGAGAAAGGCCTCGCCTGCAACAAACTTGACACCCAACAGCTAAACAGTGGCGGGTAGATGAGGATACATTATTAGTTATAACAATATGTTGAATTCCAATACATTTTCTCACTCTGTTTTCAGATCTTTTCTTCCACTTTACTCGGCCAGGACGTTTAGTGGACCCTCTCATTCACATTTGAAGCACATAGACGGAGCCTCAACCCTCCCTAGAACTAAATCTAAAGCATATAGCTCTCCAGCTTGGTCTGCAAAGCCGAGCATTTCCATTCTGCCTGCTCAAAAACTGGATTGCCCATCCACGCTGTCTGCTCGCAGACTAAAGCTGAGTGATTCTATTCATCTTCCCGCCTCTGAGCAGACTGATCCTCCGCCGCTGGACCCCCCTCTGCTGTGCGTGTCTTCAACTTTGCCAGTCCCAGCGCTTAGACTGAGTCCATCTCCAACGGCCCTGTGCCAGGGTATGAACCTGGATGGCTCTGGAACCAGACAGCCGTCCCCTGTTGCCAGAGAAAGACGTGCTAGGTCGATTAGCATACTAACCACCAGTACCCAGCCTGTGCCTAGCAAGGAGAGATCAGTAAATAAAGAACAACGTGACGTTCTGGGGCCTGTAACGGATGTCACTCATGCTGCACCGAGAGGAGACTGTTCCGTGACATACACAGAGTCCCACAGACAAGCTGCTGAGACTCAAAACTCCTTTGTACCGAGTGGAAAAGTTGATCTGATAAAAGACGAACGCAGCAATGTGGATAAATCAAAAGCCCCACTCAGGAAAACAGGCATCCCTGCAATCCGTCAACTGAATTTAAACTCAACAAAGCAGCTGGAATTCCTCCCAAATGCAGTGACGGGTACACAAACATCAGAGCCTGAAGGTGATGCGCTTACCGATGTTCGGAGAAAGTCTCCGCTGGCGTTTAATGCGCGACCAATTAATTCGGGCCTAACCCTTCACAGAAAACATAGAACTGCACAAAATGTGGGATTTGGCTCAAAGGAACCATTGCAGGAGCCCCTTCCCACAGGGAGAAATGCAGATTTTTCAAATGCAGATTTACCCGCCGCCCCACTGGGCTCTGATTCCACAGAGGTTTTCTGGAATCAGTCAGCTTTTGTACCCAAACTAAGACAATTCAACTTTAACACCGCCGGAAATACAGATGCAGCACTTCCATCAGGCTCCAACCTGAGCAGACAATTGGATGAAAACATTAAAGCAATAACCACTGGACTCTCATCAGGACCCCATCAACAAACCAGTGCAGCTCAAAACAAGATGTTTCCTCAGAAACACAGATTGAGAGAGAACACAAACACCCAGATGAATGTTGGGAGCACCTTAAACCTGTCCAGTGGTGCTGTAAAGGATTATTGCTTCCGGTCTAAAAGTGAGGCCTGTCAGGAGTCATATTTAAGTGAATCTAAACTCTGTCTGCAGCGTCCTGACCAGCAGCAGACTGTTTTTCCTGCTAAGTGCAGCACATCACAAACCAAATGTTCAAAATGCGATATCACACCATGCAACCAAAACCCGCACCCCGGGCAAAATAAAAGCCTCGCGACGGTGAACCTCAGTGACACGGTGCTAAATCAAACAGCTGAGGGACCAGCCGAGCTGCCAGAATGTTCATCACAGAGCTGTGTTGAAAACTGGCCCCTCTCTGTGGAACAGAGGTCGCGCAACCCGAACGCTCCTGGCAACAAATCAAATGGGATCTTTGACTTTTTAGTCCAACAACAGCGGAGGGTGTACCAGAGGACAGCCGACCCTACACCCATGGCTTCGCCTTTGCTGAACCAACCGAATTACCGTCGCCCAGACAGAGCAATTTTCCTGGAGGAAGACCCTTATTATGTCACCATGTACCATCCCGGTTCGGTGTACGTGGGTGAGTAGATATCAAGACCCTTTCACAGACTTTTACTAAATAAATTCCATAAAGAGAAAGTAAACATCTCTATCTGAAAGAGGTGTGGGTGGGATCTCATCTCAAAGAGGGTGGTCAAAGAGGGTAGTAAAGGGATTTAAGCGTTTCTCCTTATCAGCAGTAACAGGCGCGCTGAAGACAGGCATGACGTTAGTTAGCAACTCTGCTGGTAAAGCGACTCGTCCAGGGGGACTTGCATGTAGAACCTTCAGCAAAGACCAAGCCACGCTGCAGTATATGCTGAAAAGAAGTAAAAATATACAACCAAAGGAGAGCAGCTCAGAGATAAACGTGTGAGTACCTATAAGAGAGTAGAGGTTTTCAGAAAAATTCTACTACAGTAATGTGAATATTTTAAAACCCCACTTGTAGTATTTTAAAATGACACTTGAAGTGTATTTTCTTCGACAAAAGTATTTTCTACTTCCTAAAGTGACTGAAGAGCCACTGTGAGCCCAACCTCACTGGACAGTTTTTAAATTTCTCCACACCTGATTCAGAATTCAATCAATACGATTTTGTGTTTCCTATAATATTTGAGTGACAGACATTTGCTGCCACTGTACCAGAAACTGGTCCTTACGGCTATACTGCGCATGCGCACTGTATCTCCCCGTTCTTTCTTCTGTCGCCGTGGTAACGGAACGGGGGGCTCGCGGCCAGGGGGAAGGAGAGGTACCCAGACAGTTGATACCGTTTCACATCTTACGACATCTGTTTTTGGATATAAACAAAGCTTTTTTTAAAGATCGAGAACAAACGCAGTTTGTACTGTCCTCTCCTCGAACGGATTTGCAGTTCAATTGAACGGAAATCGGTAAGTGTGATAGATCACACATTAATGACGCTAGCTCCGTGTCAGCTAGCAGCTAACGCGGAGCTAACGTTATTATCAAGCATGACTGGAGAGAAACAATAGAGTGGACGGGCCAGGATGAAATTCATTACAAAAACAAGTGCTATAAATGATTTTTTTTTAATTTATAAATGCGTTCTTAATGTACTATTTTGATTCAAAATAACTAGGAGTAAAAATATTAACATGTGTCAGCAGAGCCACAAATTACCAATTTTTATTTGTAAATTTAACCTTTTATGGTGCTTTTACTTTATTCTGAAACATTTGCAAATCTGTTGCAAAGGCAGCATGGAAGAGGTCATGCAGAGATGGAGGAGGAGCATCATCACTTGGTGTTGTTGAATCAAAGAGGCAGCCGCTGCCCCAGTGACCTGTTTGATCGAAATCTGTAACTGTTATGCACAGACTTGGAGCGTGGCAGCAGGCTGTGCTTATACCCCCTGCAAGCCTGGGGTTGTTCGTTCATCTTGGCTCAGCCTCATGCCTGTTACAGTTGCCTTCTGCCCGCAATGTTTACTTCTGTTAAACGGTCAGCTATGTTCTTTGACACTCCCTAATAGCAAAGTGCCTGCAAGGCTTGGCTCATTCAAGCCCAAACACAGCATCTAATGAGCATTTGCCCAAGCGCAGCTTTTAACAGTTATAGTTTTTAACACAGCAGTTGGAATATTTCACACACTTCACTTTTTCACACTGTAAAAATGCAGTACTGTGTGCCAGCTACTTAAAATTAGCACAATCCCTTTAAGACTGTTCCACATCCTTGCTTAACTGTCCTACTTGAGAGCAAGGTCACTGCGTTTTCTGTTAATATATTGATTTTTCCAAAAATGCACTATTCTACTGCAGACATGTCAGACATCGTTCCACCAGAAGTGAGACCCAAACCAGTCGTCCCTGCCAAACCTCCAAATGTAGGTGCTCCTTCCCCCTCTAGCCCCTTCCCGACGCAGGGCCCTGGCATTGGGGCAGGGAGTGGAGCCTCACCTCTCCCTCCAAGTGCCATCCCAGTACCTATCGGGAGTCATGGCCCGGTGCACATCAGCAGCCACAGCACGGGCCACAGCGTGGGTCATGGTGGAGGCCACGGTGGAGGCCATGGCGCAGGTCACGCTGTAGCGCACAATGGAGGACAAGGTCATGGCGGCTCCCACAGCTCCAGCATTGGCTCAACTTTACTGGGTTACATTGGAATTGACACCATCATCGAGCAAATGAAAAAGAAAACCATGAAGACGGGCTTTGACTTCAATGTCATGGTTGTAGGTGAGTCACAGCAGCCTAGCTTGAATGACAAACATTTGACAGACGAATATCCTATTTTTTTTTCACTCTTGCTTCTTCCTTCTCGTCAGACTCGATCCTAACATTTTTTCCCCTCCTGTCGTGCAACAGGTAACAGTGGCCTTGGGAAATCAACTCTGGTCAACACCCTGTTCAAGTCTCAGGTGAGCAGGAGGAGCGCAGGGTGGACCCGTGATGAGAAGATCCCTAAAACTGTCGAGGTCAAGGCAGTGTCTCATGGTGAGTTACTGTTCCTCTATACATACATTCAGAGTTGATTTAACAGGGTTAACTCAGCTTGTATGACCGTGCTTCACACACTTAGCATCAATGCATCTGAATAACCGAGCTGAGCAGCCGCTGATTTTAAAAGTTAACTGCTAACAACCCCACTTTATGCATGATTCAGGGCCAACGAGCTGTGTGCGGCAAATCCTACAGCCGCGCAGTATAGTTAACAAAAGTATCCGGCTATGACTACTGCCACCCCTCCCCCAGTGTTAGTATCAAACCATTAACTGGGATGCAGCTCTGCCTGCTGCTGCTGAAACCGAGTGGGCGACTCAGAGCTCATTATGGCATCCGGGACTTGAGGAGCGACTGAATGTGCAGACATTGTTGATTTAACAGCGAGACAGGGGAGGACTGTGCAGAGATACAGAGCTCACACACACACACACACACACACACACACACACACACACTGTGGTTGACAATGACCTGACATGAACACTCTGTCTGTCAAGCAGCAGGCGGGCGTATAGCATCACATCACACTGACATCGAAACTGCTTTCGTGCTTTTAATGTGCTCCTTGCTTTGCATGTTTAGATAAAAGTTCTGTTCCCTGCAGTTGCCGTTCCCATTTTATATTTTTATTTGTTGCAGTAAAGAACTCATTAATCGCCAAATGTAAAGAAAAAGTGTTTTCTCTGGGCGTCTTTGCAGTGCTTGAAGAAGGGGGTGTGAAGATGAAGCTGACAGTTATTGACACTCCAGGTTTTGGAGACCAGATCAATAATGAAAACTGGTGGGTCCAAACCTTGAACCATTAAATAAACAAACATCATCAGTACTCCCTGTAATGGGAATGGATGTTCCTAAGAAAATATTTATTCTGTTATCCAGCTAGTATCCATTTATCATTCTGCTGTAAGCCATAATACCAGGTTGATTCTTTCATTAATCTTTTTTGTTTTATTTGTCAAAGAATTTGTTCTCATTCCCCGTCTTCTTTCTCCACAGCTGGGAGCCCATCTCAAAGTACATCAACGAGCAGTATGAGAAGTTCCTTAAAGAAGAAGTCAATATCACCAGAAAGAAGCGCATCCCTGACACCAGAGTGCACTGCTGCCTCTATTTCATCTCCCCGACTGGACATTCGTGAGTTTATCATTGCCAATCAACATTTTAGCAAAGTAATCTAACCATTCATTACATTATTACACACACGTGCAAATGAACATACAAACCCCCCATTGTCTGATGAACAAAGGATTATTTTATCTTATACAGCAGTGTCCACCTTTGCCAAACACATGTATTATTCTGAATACTTAAAATCTCGTCTTCTACTGATAACTTAAATTGCTCCTTCATGGATATATGGATTAAGTTTTTTTAAGTGTTTTTTTAAGTCCATTCATTTTAAATTTTTTTTAAGTCCTTCTGACTGCATTTTTAAAAAACGTTAAGACGTATGATTTTTCTTCTCCCTCCTCAAGTCTCCGCCAGTTGGACGTGGAGTTCATGAAGCGCCTGAGCCACTCGGTCAACATCGTGCCCGTCATTGCAAAAGCTGACACAATGACCATTGAGGAGAGACAGGAGTTCAAGCAGCGGGTGGGTTTCAGCAGCCTGACCGAGCTACGCGTGAAGCCAGCGGTTCCGCTACTAAATGCTGTCTTCTTAAAGCCAGTGTTAAAGAAATCAGCTGCCCCTAGCTCTTCCTGTGACGACGGGGCTTCTCCCAGATTACGTAGCTGTTTTGTGTTTTAGGTACGAAAGGAACTGGAAATGGGCGGGATTGAGTTTTACCCTCAGAAGGAGTTTGACGAGGACATGGAGGACAAGAGCGACAACGACAAGATCAGAGTAAGTCCACAGGATTGTTCCATCATTTCTTTTAATCGTCACAATCCAGTCTTCCTGTGGACACAGTGGCATATTTTATGCATGTTTTTAAAGCAGTGGAGTGCTCTCCAGAGCAGAACCACTGTGACATGTTTCTGTGTGTAGGAGGCGATGCCTTTTGCTGTGGTGGGCAGCGATAAAGAGTATCAAGTCAATGGGAAACGTGTTCTTGGGAGGAAGACGCCTTGGGGAATTGTAGAAGGTGCGTCATGCAGCATTTTCTCCTCTTTCCTACAAATGTTGACGGCTCGATGCTCGATACCTTATGATGTATTTAAGTGGATTCTGTTTCCTATTACAGTGGAAAATCCCAATCACTGTGAGTTTGCCCAGCTGAGGGATTTCCTGATCAGGTAAACCCCTCTGAAGGGGCTATTTTTCTATTAGAGCATGTTTGGTTACATTTGTTGCATTGATCTCACACAGGCTAATCATCTGTGTCTGTTTCTCAGGTCTCACCTACAGGATTTGAAGGAGGTCACTCACAACATCCACTATGAAACCTACCGTGCCAAGAGACTGAATGAGAATGGAGGTCTGCACCCCATATCGTGCAACGACACCCAAGAAAGCAACCTGTAGGCAGCCGGTCAGGAACAGATGTGTTTAAAGTGAAAGTGCAATGAAGCTGATTGTTCTGATCATTCTATAATCATATCACCACGGCGTTGCTTGCATGCTCTGGAAACCTTTCCGTCTGTAAAAATCGGTGTCAGTTTCTGCAATTCCAAATTTCACAAGTCGTTATCCTTGTTCTCTTATTCTAGTCCATGCTTGCAAACACAGAACAGCTTCTGTTTCATTTAAATCGTATTACGAGAGTAACAGGACAGTCCTACAGTGACTTTTGGTGCCATTACAAAGTGAAGATTTTATCTACTGTCACTGCCTTGATCCCTATCCTATCAGGTTTGGACGCATTAGTTGATATTTAACAGGCTTGGTTTTAGGTGTCATGTACAAACAGTGTGTTATTTCTGACTGACTTTGTTCTGGTGTAGTGTTAAATGGTAAGTCTTCTTCCATTAGTAAGCTCAGCAGCTGATTCTCAGCAGCATATCACAGTTAATTTGCAGGAAGTATTTATTTCTAGCTGGACTATCAAACAAAATGGACTTTCTCTAAGATGTTTTTGTGCATTGACCTGCGCACAAAGAGAAATGTAGATAGGTAATGTGCGGCAGGGTCCATCTCAATCATACAGGATGCCTACTACTGCAACCTTCATTCGCCACAGCCACTCACTCAACCTCAGAACTTGCACTGCCTGATGCTCCTGCACTGACACTGAAGAAGTACAGTACATATCAATAGATTAGTGACTTTTCACCTTTCCTTTCAGGCAGAGCTTAATGGGCAATATGCATGTAGTTTATTCAAAAAAACCTAACACAATCTATTGATTGTGTCGGTTCTGAAAAAAGATTCAAGTACCTTGCACAACACTATGGTACACAACGGAAATTCTTTGAAATCTAGCCTCGCGTGATGTTTTAATTTGATTTGACGTGCTTTTATTATTATTATTTCATGCAGGTGAAGCAAAGCCACTAGAGTTAACAGTATAGCTCAGAGTAAAAAAAAAACAAAAAAAAGAAACTTTTTTTTTTATTGTCTTGCACATTATTTATAGTCATTTGTTTGACAAGTAAATGTCTGCTAGTTTACATTGTGATACAGTGGATTCACCAATTGGTGGCAGCACTGCACCGTCTTGATAAACCTGGACACGAGCCCTCGTTTGCGTCCAGATTAAAATTTTGCCAAACTACCGAAATAACATGTGTCTTCAGATTAGGTTTCCGAACAGCTTTAATACTATTAACCCAACAGTTTTTTTAAATCACTCCTATTTAAAATCAGATTGTTGTTTATTTATGTTTAAAGCTGTTTACCAAAATTTCTTCAGGATTGAAAGTTATTTTGTCATCTTCCTGACACTCACGGATTAATGTGTCGAAGGGATAAGTATTCTAATCCTTACATCTATATGTCATTATATTGTTGTTTGGAATCATGCCACTGTGTACATCGTGGGGGTGAATTTGGGTAAAAGCAGAAATCTGAAACAGTGTTGACGTGTGCATGCCTGTCTCCCAACTGCTGAACACTGCAAACATCTGGTTCTATTTACCTTCAGCACAACCATATCTGAATGTGTACAACAAATCAATAAACCATGACAAAATGGCTGTAATTAAACGGTGGCCCCCTCCACATGTTATTGACTCAGTGATCATTTACCTGATAACTACTTTACTTCAAGTTTTGGTGACATATTGTGAGAGAAATGTAAGTGTTGAAATTGTTTATATATTATTTATTATTACAGTACATCCTTCATTGAATAAAATCACACCCCTATCCCCTTGTTTGTTTTATCCTAATTTTAACCTTCTTTTCACATTTTAAATATCTTGGAACAATTAATTGACAGTACATTAAAAGCTGAATATGCTGAGGAGCAAGGACACCTTGGAGAGAGAGCGAGAGAGAGAGAGAGAGAGAGAGAGAGAGAGATGGAGGTTGCTTTTTAAAGGTCACTTTAGGATGACAACCAGATGTTTGTTTTGAGTATCACTGGCAGGAGGGAACATAATATAATATTAAATAGACAAATATTAAAAAGTAGGATATAATTCACAGCATTCCCTTAGGGATTTGCAGTCATGATGGGTTTTTTGGTTGTGGTGGAACCTAAAATACCAAAAGGTATTGAGAAAACATTTAAGGTCAAGCATACAAGCCAAAATATTATTGATGGCCGCTGACCTACAGTATGTGGCAACAGGTCAATGTTCTATACTGGTCATGTGTCTTCATTAGGCTCATACTAGTCCTTACGGCTCAACGCCCAACCACCAGCTGCCCTCCTGCCAGGTAAGACTCTAGGAGTGAGCAATCCACTACTGCAAAGGCCACAATAGAGCAGGGTTATCTGTCCTACCAGGTTGACAACAGCTTTCACTAAAGAATTGACCCTTTCTCAATTCAAAGTACGCAGGCACAGTCTTGTGAACTTTTGAAGTACATACTTGGATATCCATGGTAGGTATGTACTTCTGGCCATTGCTGCTGATGCTGGCTGAGGTGAAATCCATGGTGGGATACCTGGCTATCTGAAGTCCACATAAGCCATGCCTGATGCATACCTGATAAAATGGGCAGAGCAAGTACACTTCTGGGAAAACCGGAGCACACTTCGTAGTTTGTAAACTTGGAATAGTACTTGTACAAGGTCTGATGATGTATTATGAGTGCTTGAGAACATGAGGACCGAGAAATACGCGTGTTGAGAAATGGCACCCAAGTGACAGCAGTTGGGAATAGGTTGCCCATGCCCCATCCAGAAGGAGACACTGGTCTCCTGGTCTGGTTAAAGCCAGTCTGGCCTTCCAGACAATCAACCCTATTTTCACTGATTAAAGTGATCACTCTTCAAACATGCTAGCATCATTCCAGTGCCAATAAAACCATAAATTCCTGCCCCAATGACTACCGCCCCATGACGTTATCATGACTGCCTATGTAGGACCACCAAGCAATCGCAAAACCTCACATAGCCCAGCATTGCATCAATGTTCCTAAATAGGATGCATCTCTTTTGTCTTCTCTTTGAACACCGATAAGACAAAAGAGACTGTTGTAGACTACCCACGCACCCAGCGTGCTCCTCTGACTATCAATAGTGCTGCAGTGGAGAGGGTGTGTAGCACCAAGTTCCTGGGTGTGCACATCAAGGAGGGCCTCTCCTGGTCCACCAACATCGCATCACTAGCCAGAAAGGCTCAACAGCGCCCCTACTTCCTCCAGAAGCTAAGAAAAGCTGAAGTCCTGCCCTCATCATGTGCAATTCCTACAGAGGGTCCGTCAAAGGCATCCTGACCAGCTACATCATGGTGTGGTATGGTACGTGGTGCTCAACTTCCTCCCACCTCCCCCCCCACCCTTAACCTTCTGCCTCCGGCTCACTGTGTTGGTTCAGCTCCCCCACCAACACTGAACTTCGCCATTTGCATGACTTAGACTCACAGTCTTTTGCACTATTTGTGAAAAATGCTTGTTTTTTTTTTTTTTAACTGCATGCAGGCTATGATAGAAACAGGAATTTCGATTCTCTTTATATCTTGTTTGATAGCATTAGACCATGAAGCTAAAGTGTGAAACAGCTAACACAGTCAGAGAGATGCGAACTTAGTATGGAACTGTTTCCATATTGCTTTGTGTGCTGCCTGGTGTAAGGTCATGCTCTTTCTGTCAGTATGTAGCGCTTAGAAATAAAGGAGCTTTGCTGTTATTTATAGGTGCTACATTACAAGATAACTCCATTTTCTTCAATGCGGATGTCAAAAAAGGCTTGTTCAGTCTTCTCTTCTGCTCGAGTTAATGAAGGACAAATCGGAAAGCACAGAGTAAAGCAGTGTAGAATTGACAACTCCATATTGGCAATGACACAAATACAGGATGATTAAGGGCTTGTCCACACATGCCTTAACACTCTGACGTTAACGGCAAGAGCATAATTCTCCCTCTGTTGGCGACAGTGGGAACTACAACTACCAAACAGGAGTCAACAAAATGGCTGACTTGCGTAATCCTGTATGCCACAAGGCTGCTAACACAAACGCAGCATTACTACATCCGCCAGAAGGTGGTGTGACAGCTGCCATTTCTGTCTGTATCTTTTAGCAAATAACTTAAAAAGTTATGAAATGATTTTGATGAAATTTTTTGGAAATGTTTATAATGGGCCAAGGAACAGATGATTAAATTATTTATAAATTATGTTATTAATTTTTTGGGGTGATTTTCTGGACTTTGTCATTTGATCAAAGATAATGCCAAAATAAAAAAGCTAAACACTGGCAGTCACATAACCTTTTTGACAGATGTATAATAATAATAATAATAATAATAATAATAATAATAATAATAATAATAATAATAATAATAATAATAATAATAATCAGAATCAGAATCAGAATCAGCAGAATCAGCAGAATCAGAATCAGAATCAGAATCAAAATAAATTAAATAAATAAAGAACAGAGCTATAAGAACAGCTAAATGAGCTAACAGTCAGAAAATGAGAGACCTCTTCCATGAGCACATGTCATATGAATGTGGTACATCTGTAGGGGAAGAATACACATTAGTGGATGCTGTTTATAGTCTTTGACTCTACATTTAACAAAATTATCTTTAGCATCTTCTTTGCCTTCAACGCCCACCTGCAAACCTAGCTGTTTGATTTTCCAACTCACAGGCCCCAGTCTGTTAGGGCGGAAAACATCCGCTCAAGCTCCATCTGTGATGTGCTGTGTACAGCACTGGCTGTGTTCTGAGACTGTCACTCTTACCCATGCTGAGGCATGACTGTCATGCCATGGTATGTCAAACAACATTGTAAAGTATGCAGACGACACAATAATGGACTTCATCATGAATGGGGAGGAGCTAGCATACTGAGAGGAGGTGAATCATCTTGTGGACTGCTGCCACACAAACAAACTCATCATTAAACTGAGCAAAATAAAAGAGATAATTATAGATTTCAGGAAGAACCAACACAGCTGTGCACAATTTGTCACCAAAACACAAAGGTGGAGATGGTTGACAGAACCAGGTTTCTGGGGATGTATCTGGGTCCTTTCCCATCAAGACCCTCGCCAAAAAATGGAGAGCAACATGTAGGCTGAAGAGGGTGCAACTCCCCTTAGTTATATTCAGCCGAACCTCACTTCCTCCAACCCAACAGGGAACTACACAACAGTTCTGCTTGACCAGAGCCAGAAGAGAGAGCCCACCTATCTCCACCATGGACAGCTTTTTACATTAACCTCTGGGAGGAGATTTGACAGCATCAGGACCCCCATGCTAATTGGACTGCTAAACGCTGTATGGCACACCCCTCTCCTTTCTCTCTGTCTCTGCACTGTGCCAATAGTGTCAATTTACTGCAACTATGTACTATTATAATGTGCAAAATAAATAATCTTAGTCTGTGCAAATGTTTACAACTTAACTCTAATCAAACATAGGAACGTTTTCCTTACCATCTTGCTATAACATGAGTTGTATGAAATACTCCTTATTGCCTCTAGATGTCACTAGACCAAATGTTTTATAAAAATTTAACTACAAAATTCAAGACTTTATTTTAAATATTACAAGTGTTTCATTAAAAGGATGATGCATAGTAAAAAAAAAAAAAACAACAAAAAACTTGTTGAGTCCAGAAGCACCAGGCTCTTGTGCATGTCATCATCATCAAGGTGCCAGGTGTTTGCCTTTTCTAATAATGACATTCTACTGATAATAATAAAGTATTTTGATTTTTGTTTGATCTACCTTAAGTTTTATGCAAATAATACTTTCTTGTATCACATGCCTGATCAGGATCATCCAAAGATCCCTTGCTGTGGTTATCCATTGGATAGATTTATTTATTTCTGTTTGGGCTAAAAATGCATTGACACTTGATTAGATGCTTGAATCCACTAACAATATTCAACATGTTGCTAGTGTGGAGAGTCCAAAACCCTCAAAATTCTAATTCTGTCTTCTCATCATATTTCAGTGGTTATGTTGGCGTCAAGGCTAATTTCTTTTTTTTTTTTTTATGTTGCCACTCTTATATAGCCACATCACAATACAGCAATATTTTCTTGTAGCTGTTTGAACTATTGCTAACCCTAACCCTCAGATGCATGAGTTGGGGAACTACTCTTTGTTTTGAGATTCTAAAGGCTATCTTGCTAATGCTTGTTATTTTGTGTCTGTGCTTCACAGGTTTGGCTCTCCTGGCAGCTAGCCTCTGTAGCTTCTACTTTTCTTTGTTATTTGAGTCGCATGTCTGATTAGCTTTTTAAAAAGTAAATTTCACAATTTTACTTCTTTCTTGGGCTAACTTGTGACCTGATAAGAGACAATGTTGATTATCCATATTATTTTTCTGCAAAGCTTTGATGACTAGGACTAGTCATCAAAGGACTCCTATGAAAGACTCCCAAACAGGCAAAACATCACTTAGAACAGCATTGCACTACCATTCCTAAATAGGAGAGCTATTTTGTGGGAAATGGGAAGTATTGTTGTTGTTTTTTTTTTGTTTTTTTGTTTTTTTGTTTTTTTTACCATGAAGCTAAACTGTGAAACAGCTAACACAATTAGAGAGGTAAACTAAAATGCAATACTTAACTGTTTCCATATTTCTTCATGTGCTGCCAGGTGTAAGCTCATGCTCTTTCTGTCAGTCAGAAGTAAAGAAGCCTTGCTGATCTGTATAGGTGTTACATTAAAAAGTAACTGCTTTCATCACATCCAGATGTCAAGACACTTGTTCAGTCTTTTTCACAGACTAGCATACTAGTCCTTACAGAGTCAGAGAGATGCGAACTTAGTGTGGAACTGTTTCCATATTGCTTTGTGTGCTGCCTGGTGTAAGGTCATGCTCTTTCTGTCAGTATGTAGCGCTTAGGAATAAATGAGCTTTGCTGTTATTTATAGGTGCTACATTACAAGATAACTCCATTTTCTTCACATGCAGATGTCAAAAAAGGCTTGTTCAGTCTTCTCTTCTGCTCGAGTTTATGAATGACGAATCGGAAAGCACAGAGTAAAGCAGTGTTGGCAAGAGGGGTGGCTAATGACACCAATACAGGATGTGTAATGGCTTGTCCACATGTACCATAACATCCTGATGTTCAAGGCAAGAGCATAATTCTCCCTCTGCTGATGAACATAGGAACTACAACTACCAAGCAGGAGTGAGTCAACAAAATGGCTGCCTTGTGTAATCTTGTGTGCCACAAGGCTGCTAACACAGACACATTTTTTTTTGTCATGGAGTTTAAGACCATTTTGGACTATTTGTTCAATTTGGAAGGTAGACCAGAAACAGCTTAACTGCTTGTACAAGTACCATTGAAAGACTGCCACATTAGTTTGTATTAATAATCCTATCTTTCCAACAACCTTGGCTAAAATGAGGTCATCTCACATGTGCCATTTTGTATTTTTGTTTTTCCCCTAACATTGTAAAGCACTTGAGATCTGTTAGATACACAGGGCAACTCGTGCACAACTATAATCCTGTGATAATTATCCTACCACACCACAGGAACTACACTGTCAGTAAATAAAGTAATATTTGGTCATTTTTCAGTCTGTTGTTTGACTCCTCCCCCAACTCTTAACCCCTCCCCCACAGTCCCGCAGTCTCTGTCGGTGGAGTCACACACTCCTCCATTCCATTGCTCATGTTCTGTTCCATGTTGCCCGTGATTCCAAGCCCTGGTCTCTGCATGTTACTTTATAGAAAACTGTCACTTGAGGAAATTTAGGGGTAAAGAGCCGAAAACCACTAGCGGGCGAGCACGTTTGGTCTGTGTCGACCTAACGCCACCGACAGATGACGTAGGTAGATTTTTGTTCGTATCCGAGCGAAAAGAGGAGGAGTCTATCCGCGAGGCGGGGAGGAGCAGTCGCAGCCCGCGAGTGCATCTAGCTAGACAGTAATTCAGGCAGTACTCGGTACTTTCTCCAGTTCATGCTGAAGACGACTGTTACTCAACCCGGAGCTAGGCGGTTACTCACCAGAGTGAGCAGGGCAGTTAAGCGGCTGCTGGATGAAGTAGCGGTCAGGCTGCAGACGAAAGTGTAGATCGTGGGAATATCGCTACCGACGCTAACAAACGGTGAGTCGTGGTACTGCAGCTAGCTTACTAGCTATGCAGCTTTGACTTTCTCTTCGAAAGTTAGCATAAACAACGAGGGTCCCCGTCTGTTTTCTTTTTTTCTTCAATGATTGTATACCAGTGATGGGGAGATTAAGTTTCATGAAGAATTGAATCTTTCCATTCAATTGATTCACTCATAGTTTAAAGCTTAATGGTGTTTCATATGCTCTACTGTGCCATCAAGTGGGCAGTCATCGTGAACAAGCAAATGATACCATGGCTTTGGTGTGTTTCAAATTGAGAACATAAGGTTTGGGATGGCAATACATAATTTATGAATTAACATTGTGTCTGTCTTTACAATACAATGAAGTGGTCAAACAGTAAAGTGGAAACAAATTGGGAAGAGATTTGTGTTGTGAATATGTTTGTGTTACTTGGTTTGTGACTATGCGCTATGTAAAAATTTTAACATTACCATTTTATACATTTAAAAATACAACCTTTTCTACAGTGCTGGAATCAGGAGTTTTCTTGTTTTTTTTAGGTGTCTTGTCCTGTTAGCCCTTATATTTCAAATTACACATCAAACCTACAAACCATTTCCTAAACAACTATGCTAGCTTGCGAGGCATCAGTCGTAACTGAATACATCACCACAAGAATCTGTGGTGCTACACAAAATGCTACACAAAAAATTTTCTGGGTTACTCGATACATACTTTGAAGTCTCGAGATGGAGGAATACGTCACTTGTGTTCACATTTGACTGTATATATGTCATCAAATATTTTTTTCCCAAAGTCTAAAACTTTTGAGTGATATATTGCAGAGGGCCTTACAGGGTGGAACTGCAGCAATGCAGCAATAATGACATTGCTTTTTACTTGCCAAGTGCAAGTAAATATTAACATTTTGTCATTCATAGTTTAATTTTTGGTAGCTGCTAAAAATCAAAAGTACACTCCCAGAACTGGCAGTTTAAATAATCTTAGAAATCATGCTCAAATCATTATTGGAAAAAATAATTTATTGTTCTTTTTAAATGTATTTTATCTAGGTAATCACATCTTTTATACAAGACGCATGGCGCTTTAAATGTAAAGCAAAAACAGTTTTTCCTCACTTGAGATCCTCATAATAATAATGCAGTATTATCTTTGTTGCTATATAGTGCTCTGACACCTAGTAGGATAGGAAAGATACACACGCGGATTGGCAAAAAAGGCCCACATTATTGTTAGTGCAAGTATGACATGTACACAAACCTGTTGTTTTAAAATCTGGCATATTAAAAACAGAAAATATTTATATGTTATAAAAAATATTTATATGTTTTGTTGAGGACATGGCAATAAAAAAATTGCATCACAGTTAAATCGGGTGAAACTTGGGCAAAACAATCAGGTTTGTTTTCTCACCTGCGATTTTTGGAGGCAGCTGTCACTAGGTTTGATTTACCTTTTTTCTACTATACCCTATCAATATGACATTGACAGGAAATGTTTGTTTCTTAAAAATAAACATTTAATGAACTATTAGCTAACATATGCATTTTTCATTTTTTCCCCCAATGAACAACAAACCCTGAAGAGAAGGTAAAATAAAATTAAGATGCAAAACTAGCAAAGTGGGAACTAGTGCATCCTGTCATCTACCCCCCCTCCTTGGTCTAAAGTGGTACAGTCCAGTAATTTTCCATGCGCTTCTCTGTCCTAGAATGTGGGTGTGGCTTAGTGTCAGTTGTTATTTGAGACTTGCTTCTCCCTTAAAATCACTTGAAATAAATAAAGAATTCCCAAATGAATGTAAGATGTATAAGAGAGAGAACCACAGGTTACCTGCACCATAACAGGGAATTTGACAGTATTGGTCTTCATTATCTTTTTGGTTAGTATTTTATAAATGTAGACTCTGTTTCCATGAAAAGGTGAGCCTTTGCTAGTTTTACCTTTTCTTTTAGTGAGTTCAGTAAATAGTCCTAGTTCTAGTTCTACTAGTTCTAGCACATCAACCTCTCCCTCACCGTGACACTGATCACATGGTGTACATGTTATTCAGTACTAAGTTTTTCCTTCCCAGGAGGAAGCGGTTAAAAGGCTCCACCTACATATTTCAAAAGTGTTATTGTTAAGCTGCTTTGTTGCTTTGATGTTTTTATTGATTTCTTACCTACTACAACCAATAACAATTTACGATTGACAGTTCAAGTGTCACATTAAAAATGCTCTGCTAACAATATTTAAAGTTATTTTGCCAAATGCCAGTCAGTATTGCAGCTGTTTTCCCATAATCCATGACTAGGTCACTGAAAACCAAGCCCCTTTTAAATGTATGTAAATTAATCCATATTAAGTGGAATTATATAAAACTATCCATATTAGTTAATTTTCGCTTGCTATCAAATCAGAGCAATGGAAGAAAAATAACCACTCTTTAAATGAGCTATGATAGACAGGCGACGCTTTGATATATATGTTCTTTTTGCTGTTTTGAAAAATGGAAAAAGGTGTTTGCCTCTGCGTATTCTATGCGACAAAGGTGTTAGATGTGGATTGGAGTGCTAGGCATGAAAATCTCTGAACTGAAAGTCCACCAGTTAGCAGTTATAGGACAAAGGTTTTATAAGGAAGACAATGAAAGAGAAGAAGACGGAACACAAACTATTTTGAGGATAAGATGACTCATTTACTGAATGTCCACCAAGCCTTTGATTTATATTTTGGAGAGCAAGATGCAGAGGTCACCCTGTTTCAACTCCATCATCCAAATAGGAGACTGATAATGAGGCGACAGACCCATCATTTGTCAACAATGAGAGGTAAGGAAACTTTATTATAAGTATTTATAGCAATTGTTTTATGCATTGCTTAAATCTGACAGTCAAATAAGATTTCTTTGCACATAACGTCAGATATTTAGGTAGTTGTATGTGTACAGACGATCCATACATGTATATGTGTTCACTTCTGCCTCTTGTAATATTGTGATATTCTGCCCACTTTAGAACCTCTTCATGCACCTGTGGACATTGGCATCCCAAATGCCTGTATTCTGCACTGTCAGCGCCTCAAATCAGATAAAGCACATAGACTTCTAAACTGAACTGATGTCCCAGCTGTATAAAGTGTACAGCAGAGGTGTGCCCACCAAGATGAGTGCTGACTACAGTTCTATTGCTGTTTCGATGGATGGTAATAGATGCTTGCCTGAAAATCACACAAGGCTGAGGCATAAATAAAAAAAATACAACTGTAGCCAATTACATAAAGTTTGAGTACATATCAATTTTGACTCTGAGAAAGCGTTGATGTAGCCGACTTTATATGTTTGCACAAAATTAAAGAGTTGCATCTTAAAATACAAAAATGCTTCTAAATATGTCTTCATGGAAAATTTTTGTACAGTTTTAATAATAATTAAGTAAAAATAATGTAATGTGTTCATATGTGCAACCTATGTTGAGTTTTTAATGTTACAAAACAGTTTTATGAGCATGTTCATAGTTTTTAATCAGTAAAGTATTATTTTTAAACTTGTATTTATTATTTTTGTTTGGTTCTTTCTCTCTTTTTTTTTGGCCAAAATATGTTAAAAGTCAGTTCAAGTTGGGGAAAAACATCAGATTTTATAGGTGAGGTTGTGTTTTTGGAAAAATGCAAACAAACAAGGGTATATTTAGCATGTTTATTAGGTAGTGAAAAAGAAGATTCTAAGTCTCAAAATGGCTAAAATAGTTTCTGATGTCCAAAGGCAATGCTCATCATACACTGCTAAAAAAAAATTAGAGGAACATTAAAATAAATAAATAAATCAAATCACATCAAGTCAGTCAAACTTTTGGGACACTGATCTGGTCAGTTAAGTAGCAGAAGGGGATGCTAATCAGTTTCAGCTACATTGACATTAATGAAATCGAGAACGTGTTTTACAATAACAAATGTTATACTGCCTGTAACATTATTTAGCATTAACAATTTCGTTGTGTATCAGTGATGTTCTGTGAAGGCAAATCCATTGAGGAAAGCACAGACCTCTAAAAGCTAGACAACAACACCCTGTCATTAGCTACCGTGTTGTTGATGACAATTCTGGATCCATTAGGTGCATTTCCACTGCAGAAACTTTGGGGAAATTTTGCAGTGCAGGAGTCATTTGTGCCTGTCTCCACTGCAGGAACCTTCCATTAAGGGCCCTTTAGCGGAACTTTTACGGGGCCTAACTGAGTCCCTGCTCCAGTGTAGAATTTAAATCAGTCCCGTGGGGCAGTGCTTGAGGTTTACTCGGCACTGACTGACTAAACTTAGATCAGAACCTAGCAGAACAGGAGTGTTAGCCTAGCAGAAAGCACTTCTCTCATTCTACTGCCATGTACAGGAACACACAAACCAAAAAATGTGGCAACAGCCTCAGCTCCTTCCATCATCCTTCCTTGTTGTTTTCTTTGTCATGATTTTGGCTTTTGTCAGTTTTTGGAGGGATCTGGGATTTTCCCAGTGATCGCTTCGCCAAGGGGTTCTACCCCACAGAGGAGAGACCACAATCAAGATGACCAAGTGAGAGAAACATTTCCTGTGAAGTTCCTACCCCCAGTATTTCTCTGGAACTGCCACAGTGGAAACGCGCCTATTGTCAAACTTACTGATGCAGTGACTTCTCAGGTATTACAATGACAAGGAGATGTAGAAATTCCTGGAGGAAGAGGGAATCACTGCCACTGGCCCCCATGCTTATCTGACCTAACTCCAGTAGAGCACCTATGGGACATTAGGTTTGAATCCATCCGGTGCCTCCAGGTTGCACCTCAGATTGTCCAGGAGCTCAATGATGCCCTGATCCAGATGAGGGAGGGCATGCGCCAATGTTGTCTGGCATGCATAGAAGCACCCAGGGGCCATATAAATTGAGTATCTTTTTCAGTTGCTCCAATGACTTTTCAGCTAACAGACCATTCTGCTGTATTATTTTTTCCACTTTGATTTTCAGGGTATCTCAGAATTCAGCCCTTGGTTGGTTGATAATTTTAGTTTTAGCAAGTTTTACAAGAGAGGGTTTACACTAAAATTTACTTAAAAAAAAAAAAAAAAAAAAAACTTATTTAAGGTTTAAGCATTCTTGACACAGACTGTTAGCTTTGTTGGTGAGTTTGCTTGTAGGGAGCAGTCCCACCTTTTAAACATAGTAAAAGCACAGTGGCTAATTCAATTTCAGTAAATAAGATGACGGTGAACTTGAGAACATGCAAGGCTATTTGACTTGTAGCAACTAGGGTTGCATCATTGCATGATAGGAATGTACGGTCCTCACACGCATCCCCAGTGGTCATTAGTGAAATATATCAGAGAAATCCCTTTTCTTTGTAGCTGCCAAACCAAGCTGTCCAATTCCAATGAATCATAAACCATCTCATACTGGTGGTCACATTGGTGTTAAAGAGCATTTAAGTTAAAAGCACACAGACATTGAGCTGTTACTGTCAGACTACACCCTGAAGAAGTTATTGCAAGTTCTAGGTATAACTATGCACAACTTTCCTTCAGCTGATGCTGCAACAGCCTGTGAACACATATATATTATCATCTCCCTGCTACAGAATCAACATCCCTGTACCCCCTTACCATCTCTGAAGATTTAAACCACACTTCCTTATCTTCTACCCTACCCACCTTTACCTAGTATGTGAGGTGCATAAAGCTTACTACCTTTATCCAGTATGTGAGATGCATAAAGCTTACTACCTCTCCTACATGGTCAGTCAGATCTCAGCTAAATCCAGGGGTGGAGAGTACATATTATATACCCAGAGTATATACACAACACAAGGTGAGAGGTCTGTGGCACCCTTAAAAAGAGTTTTCAGCAGATTATACTCTGCGCACCCCCCGTATGGTACCAGTCCCAACGACTGCACATTCTGGGGATTCTTACCACTACAGGCCTGTTTTCCCTAATTCTTTACCAAACAAAGACCAAAGTGTTGAACATCCTTGAACATCTTAGACCCACAGAGAGCTCATTGCCCTATGCCCATCCAGATTGATTACTTTCAAGGGATCAGGGTAGATCGTGCTAACATCTACCTTCTACTCTTACATCTGGACTACATATGAAGGGGATCATGTGTTTTGACTTCTTCAGAGCTTTCACCAACATTTATCCTGTGCTGCTGAAGGTGAAGAGAGCAATCGTTGCCTGTCCTCTGGTAACAAGGGCCACAGACTATCTCTTTAGCAGATCACAATATAGAAAGCTTTCAAACTGTATCTGATGTGGTGGTCTGCAGCACAAGGGCTCCATAATGGACCTTTCTCTGTCCTTTCCCCTCTGTGCCCTACACCTTGGGCTTGGAACTCCGCACTGGATGTGGCAGTTCTTTAGTGATTTTGTTTGGTGGGGTAAAGTCAACTGGCCTAACATCAATGCCAATAAAATGAAGGAGCTGGTAATCACTTTCCAATCCATTTGAACAATCTATTACCGCACCATTGAACATCTATAGTTTGGACATTATGGTAGTGGAGTAGAGAATTAAAAATTCCCACCTGTTTACCTCAATAATGAACTGGAATGGCCTGACTACGTGGATGGTCTGCACGGAAAGGGCCAAAGCCACCTTCACCTTCTGGCGAGGCTGAAGTCTTTTACAATTTGCAGGAAGCTCCTCTGGACTTATGACCCTAGCTTTAGCCATATCCTTTAGTGTGTTCTGCTAGGGTAAGGACAGGGACAGGAGGAGGCTCTTCAAACTGATCAGTAGAGAGGAGAGAGAGGTTTCACACCAGTCTATTTTTTTCCCCTTGTTAATGCACTATGGGCAAACACTTAAATACTGAGTTTAACTTCAATTTGGTGGTTATGAACAAAAGCATAAGATTCAAGCAGGCTAAGTGGTGGGCCAACGTCACACCAAAAATTGGGTGCCAGTTTACAAGTACAAGTCAAGATCCAACTCACTGTAACATGTAGCACAAACTCTGACCTAGGCTGTGCCTTACAGCCTTCTGTCTTCTGGTCCATTATTCCATCTTGTTATTTTGCTAATACCTAGCATTTGCAATACTTTGCAAAGTATTGCAAATGCTCTTGCATTCAAGTATAGGGTAAATAAAGTTTGCACCTTTTAAAAAAAGGTCACTGCACTGGAGACACATTTGGCATAGAACAGTATCTGTGTTGCCCTTGCGCCCTACTCAAATTTTTTTTTTAATTTTTCGGTTAGGTGGTTGTTGCTGAATGTTCTCTGCTCTAAGTCCTTACAGTCACATCACCTTACAGAGGTGATATTCCCTGTTCACCATTTGTCAGAATGCATTCTGTCTACGTACACTTCTGATTTTTTTCGCACTCAAAATACTTAAAGGCATTCTGTATGATCCTAGGGGACC